>MU227575.1:180868-229762 GCA_018584345.1 Thuja plicata | reverse complement strand
GCAATTTCCACCGCCCGAGAAGGTTCCAGAAATTTAGCCCTTAGGGCCGACCAAACTTAGAATTATTTTATTTTTCATTTTAATACATCAAAGTCGGCTCAAAATAACTTTTGAAACCCAAAATTTTGAAGGAAAAATTATTTTCTGCTATTTCAGGTGGCCCAACTTTCGAAGACCATAAGTCATCACCAGTTGACCCGATTGACTATTATAACCCCATTTCAGAAAGGCCACGAAGTGCTCTACAATGATTGAACTATGCTAGCATCATTAAGCCCGAAGTTTCGACCTCATCCGGGGCCTCTAAAGCCTTCAAAACTGAGCCCGAAGTTTCTGTACCCTATTTTCAATACCGAAATTTTTTAATATCTTCAAAACCAGACTCGATCTAGCCATGAAACTTTACTGGCAGGCTAATATGACTGAGATGAACCTCCACATGCAAAATCAGAGCATTCCGAGATCGTATGACCAACTTACTAAGAATAGCAAGTTTCTATAAATAGTAGCTCTGCACAAGGTAGCCCTTATTGAAAGGAAAACAGAAATATTTTGGGGTGATGCAAGATTTCCCTTACACCCAGGATGCTCCTGCATCAATATTCATGATTTGTTATGAGTTATTGATATTAATCTAAAGGCGCCAAACATATTTCAAGAAGATTGCAAAGTTATGATTAAATTGGTGAAGCTGACTTAGTGAAGTGATGCGTCCATTCAGTTAGTACTTGCGCGGTTGTAATTATGCTTGCACACTTAGTAGAGCCAACAAGGATGTTAAGAAGAGTATTCCTATAGGTCCCATGATCTCATACTTGGTGTATGTACTTATAGAAGGTCATTTGTGATAAGAAGAGTTGCGAAAGACAGAGATTAGAAAAGTAGAGCAGAGTGTTAAAGCAGCAGAGCTATATTTATCATATGTTGATAATATAGATATTGAAGTAGAAGCTTTCAGAACACAGAGAAGATTGTTGTTGTGCTTTACAAGAGGCTAAAGCATCGACGCATAAAAGGAACTAATCAGACAAGCAGTGTCACAAATAGCAGTTCACCTTGTTGATACAATGTGTATCAAATAACCAAAAGGTTGTAGCCTTCACCACTTGGATAGTGAGTCCACCACCCCTAACAGGGTTATTGTAAAAGAATCCTAACAGGGTCTGACCCTTAACCAGGTCACTATACTACTGCATTGTAATGTACAACTCCTAACGGGGTTGGAAGATCTTTTAACAGGGATCACTATAAACAGTATAGTTCTTTGTGGGTACTAATTCCCACCGGGGTTTTTACCATTTGGTTTCCCCGTAACCAAATTGATGTGTTGTGTAATGTGTTATCTATATGTTCATTTACTTTGTATCAATCTGGATTAATAAGTTTAAGATAAAGATTTAAAGTTGCAGATAACTGATTCACCCCCCCCTCTTAGTTATCCCTGAAGTATTCTAACACCAAGGATCTCGATCGAACTGACTCAAAAGTGACTATATGTACAAGGGAACTCTAAGCTATGACCAAACCAACCTTATGATACAATAGACACTACAATACAACTGAGAATCCAAATATAAACAATAGGTACATGCAAAGATCAAGAATTGGAATATGTCTAATATACAAATGATAGATACAAAGCTCAAGAACTGGGATAGTAGTACAACTGTCAATGTGTGTGTGTGATAATGGAACACCCAAGGAATATGGGTTTGTGGTGAGGGGATATTGAAGGTTACAGTGGTGATGGGCATACGATGATTGGGATAGGGAATGAGAGTTTGATATATAATGATACGGTCCTTTATACATGGCACATGTTTCTAGGTTTTTACCACATATACCTATCCAAGGTGCTTGATTGTCAATTTGTCACCATTGGACATTTATTTCTCTATACTTTTTTTTTTTTTTTTTTTTTTTTTTTTTTTTTTTTTGTATTTTTTAGGACGTTTTATTTTTATTTTTTATTTTTTAGATAAGTGGGGTACATGGTATGACTCAGGAATAGAACCTCTTGAGGTGAATGATATTGATTGGATCATTTAGGGGTTCCCCCTTGGATGTGGATAACTGATATGATCTTGAGGCAAAACATGTTGTGATGGCATAGGGGCCCAGCCAAGTAACCTCAATTTTTCCTTTCTTTTCTTTGTTTGCTTGTACCTTTTGGTTCTCTTTGTGGATGAAATCCCCCATTAGGAACTGTTGTGGATGGATTTTCTTTTTATAGCTCATTTTAAGCCTATTCCAGTATACCACCAAGTGATTATATTCTTGGTGTCTCTTCTCATCAAGAAAATCTAGTTGTGTGAGGCGTGTTATGTAGTAATCTTCATCTATGATTAGGATCTTGAGTGAAATGTGCAGTGATGACAACATGATCTCAATTGGTAAGATGAATACTACAACATATACAAGGGAGTATGGGGTGGTGCATATAGGGGTATTGTATGAAGTGCGATAGGCCCAAAGGATGGGGTTAAATTGGAGGTTCCAGTCATGACCAGAATCATTGACAACCTTTTTGAGGATTTTAAGGAGGGTGTTGTTGGTTGCCTCAACTTGTCAATTTCCTTGTGGGAAGTATGGATTAGAATAGAGATCATGGATGTGGAATTGATCACATAGATCTTTCATGTTCTTGTTTTAAAATGGTGTGCCATGATCTATACAAATGGTGGAAGGGATGTCAAAATGGTAGATGATGTGGTAGAGGAAAAACTTGGAGATTTGGACTCTTGTTGTGAGGGTAAAAATAATTATTTCTACCCACTTTATGAAGTAATCTTTAGCGGTTATGGTGTAATTTTTTCCATATGAGGATAGGGGAGTTATCTTCCCAACAATATCGAAGCCCCAACATGATAAAGGTCATGGAGGTTCAATGTGATGTCAATCTTGTGCCAAAGCATGAATGAGGTTCGCATTTTGCTGATATGGTAAGCATTTCTGTACAAATTCACATGCATCATGTTACATTATAGGCCAGTAGTATCCTTCTATGAGAAGTTGCTTGGATAAGACCATTCCACTCATGTGAGCACCAAGAATTCCAACATGGAACTCTTGTAATGCTAGGGCAGCCTCGTTTGAGTCTAAACATCTAGAGAGGACATTGTGATAACCTGGACAATATAGGGTATTGGCTACAAGAGTGTAGAAGGATGTTCTGCGAGTAAGGTTATGGCATTGGTTATTTTTGAGGTAAGGGGATATGATACCATTTTTTAGATAGGCATGGATGTCATGATACCATGGGGACTAGGGACCAACCAAGACACACACCATTTCAGAATCGGTGTTCTGATAACCGGGTGAATGGAGTTGCTCAACCAATAATTCATATTATGTTGTGTCTTGTGATATCTCAAGGAGTAAGTCATTGGTAGCCATTCCATCTACTTCCTGATTCTGTAGCCTAGGTACTTGCATGAAATATATAACTTGGAAATGTTGCTTCATTTTGTCAACAAGTTCCTTGTATGGGAGTAGCTGATCGTCCTTCATCTGGAACTCATCTAGGACCTTCTTGATGATAAGTTGTGAATCACCAAACACTATTATCCTGGTTATGTTCCATTGAATTTCTATTTTTCAGTCCTGAGATTAGTGCTTCATATTATGTAATATTATTTGCTCAGAGGAAACATAACTTGAATGATTTAAGGATGTAGTCACCTTGAGGAGTGACAAAAAGGATCCCTACCTCCGATCTATGAGATGTGTACAAACCATCAAAATATAACTTCCAGACAGGTTATTCTTCAACCATACAAATATATTCATCTAGGAACTCCATGAATAGTGGGTATGCATCTAGTAGTGGTGCATCATCCATCTGATCTGCAATGACTTGTCCCTTGATCACCTTCCTGTCCATATACTAGATATCAAATTATTTGAGAAGCATGACCCACTTAGCCATATGATCTATGTGAGTAGTACAAGAAAGTAGATATTTAAGAGGGTCCACTTTGGAGATGAGATTTACAGTGTAACTAAGCATATAGTTTCATAGCTTTTGAGTGGAAAAAATACTGGTAGGCATGCTTTTTCCATAGGCAAATAATTAAGCTCATACCCCACGAGTGTGCGACTGATATAATAGATGGCTCTTTCCTTTCCATTTTCATTGAGTTGAGAAATAAGTGCCCCCAGTGTTGTGGTAGTAGCTGATATGTACAAAATAAGAGGCCTTCCAAGAGTAGGTGGTACAAGAATGGGAAGATTTTCTTGGTATTCCTTGATCTTTTCAAATCTTCTCTGGAAATAAGGGTCCCATTTTAAACTTGTATCTTTTCATGGTACATGGGTAAACAGTTGGAATTTTTTAGCAAGCTGGGAGATGAATTTGTGGATGAATTGTAGCTTGCCCTGTAAGTTGCGTAGTTGCTTAAGAGTTCTTGAGGGAGGCATCTCCATTATAGAATTTTCCTTCTTGGGGTTGATCTATATGCCTCTTCATGATACTATGAATCCTAGGATTTTGTCCAATATGACCCCAAAGACACATTTCTTTGGATTGAGCTTTAAGCCATAGTGATGGAGTCGATCAAATACACATTCAAGAAAGTAAGACGATCTAGCCTTGTTTTTTATGTAGCTCGATATCATCTACATAATCTTCAAGAATCTTATGAATCATGTCATGGAATATGATAGTCATGGCTCTCTGATAGGTGGCACTCGTGTTCTTCAGAATATAAGGCATCATGTTGTAACAAAAAGTACCCCAGAGAAATTAGCCATGAGTGACAATATCTCATGTTCGGTCATGCGATCTACTATCATATCAATGTTAGAAAATGGGAATTCATCCTTAGGACATGCCTTGTCGAGGTCTTAGAAGTCCATGCATATTCTAATTTCTTGGATTCGTTTAGGAACTGGCACCATGTTGGAAATCCATTTTGAATATTCAATGGCACGGATGATCTTATCTTGTATGAGCTTCTCCAATTCTTCTTTGACTAATAAAGCCACTTTAGGATGCATCTTTCAAATCTTTTTCTTGACTGACTTGATGTTTCCCCACCATGGTTTTTCCCTTGACTAGGTTTTCCACGCAAAAATATCGGTGTTATGTGTTTTTTATGTGTTGTGGATCTATGCTTTACTATTCATTAATTAGATATGAAGTTTAAGGTTGTTAAAATTTGAAGTGTTGGACACAACTGATTCACCCCCACCCTCTAAGTTGTGTGTTATCATATTTATATCATATACAATGCCCAAGGCATTGTATATCTGTGTATAGAATGTCAAAACCATTATATACGTAGGAAAATTAGCCTATATTAAAATGGGGAGTCAGGAATAAAGGGACGACACCAGAATAAGTGGAGCTTAGTTTCTAAGATGAAGCATAATGGACATAAAATCTCAAAATCACCAAAATAGGGTCTAATTGAGCATCTAATTATAGGTGCTAACTTTTTATGATGGTACAATATCCAACATGTTACCATTTTCAAATCCTAGTGGAGACATTAGAATTTGTAAAGACTTTAGAGATCTTAACAAAGCTTGTCTAAAGGATGATTTCCCACTCCCTAATATTGGTATGCTTGTCAATTTGACATCTAGACACAAAATGCTTTCCTCGTGGACATTTTTTCAAGATATATTTAGATCAAGATTGCTAATACAGATTAATACAAGACAACATTCACCACCCCGTGGGGTACTTTTTGTTATCAGGTCATGTCATTTGGTCTCATGAATCATGGCACCACATATCAACATACCATGATATTAATATTCCATAACTTAATTCACAAGATAATGAAGCACTATATAGATGACCTTCTAAGAAATTATAAAACAAGAATAGAACATCCTCCCATATTGTAATGCATCTTTGAGAATCTAGTACAATACAAGTTGAGATTGAATCCTAAGAAGTACATTTTTGGAGTTACATCAGGTAAACTCCTAAGATTTATTATATTCAGACATGGAATTGAGGTAGACCCTAAAAAGGTAAAAAAATATTGGAGCTGTCTCCTCCCAAGACACTAAAATAGTTTTGCATCCTTCAACATAAGCTCCAATCCATCAAGAACTTCAGTTCCCAACTTGCAAACAAGTGTCAACCTTTCACACATATTTTGAGAAAGGATGCAACTTTTAGATGAGATGTCCCTTTCCAACAAAGTTTTGAAAAAATAAAGGAATATTTGGATCTCCCACCTATTTCGGTACCACCAATTATAGGATGATCAATCCTTTTGTACATCTCAATCACATTAGTAGAATTGGGGGAACTCCTCACCCAATATGATTAACAAGGAAAAGAATGGGTAGTGTACTACATCAGGTTCACATTGGTAGGATATGAGCCCAATTATACACCCATAGAGAAAGAATGTCTCGTTGTGGTATTTTGCTCCCAAAATTTTAGGCACTACATGCTTAGTCATATGGTGCATCTCATGTACAATATTGATTCATTAAAATATCTTCTCTCCAAGACAACCCTCATAGGCCACATGACAAAATGGGTTATGCTTATAAGTGAGTTTGACATCTAGTATGTAGATATGAAAGTTGTTAAGGGATGGGTAATAGAATATCATCTCATAGAAACACCCCTAGTGGATGTTTATCCATTAGTTATATAATTCCTTTATGATTATGTTTGTACAATTTAAGCATAACCCCCATGGACATTATATTTTGATGGTTCTCACACCCATAAAGGATCAAGGCCAGGTATTATTTTTATCACTCCCCAAGGATATTTCATTCCTAAGTATTTCAAGATAACCTTTGTATGTACTAATAATATCACTGAGTACAAAGGCCTCATCACAAGTATTAAGCTCGTCATCTAATGTATATCAAAGAACTACAAGTCTATGGTATTTCTCAACTTATCACTAGACAAGTTACTAATGACTACCACACCAAGGATGACAAGTTTTTGTCTTACAAGAGAATGGTAGATGAACTCGAGAAAATTTTCACCTTCATCACCTTTGGTCAGATTCCCAAGGTACAGAAAGAGTCATTGACGCAATCACAACAACAGGATCTCTCCTTGACATATAGGTTGATAACTCGTGCTATGAATTTTTAATCAAGCAGCTTAGTCAACCCACTTTGAGACATAAAACACTGAGATTGTGTGAAACATCATTGGTCCCCAATCTCCCTGGTACTAAGACACTTACACCTATCTAAAATATGGTTCCATTCCACCTTTGTTCTAATGATCGCAAAAACTTCATAAATTGTTCCTCTTGCTATACCATTATAGGAGATAATCTATATCATTGTGGCTATCATGATGTCCTTTCTAAATGTCTATATTCTACTAAGGCTACCCTTGTGATGAAATAAGTACATGTCAGATCTTGCAGTGCTTATACAATTTTATATGTCCTAGTAAAGAAACTATTGAGAGTGGGTATTATTGACCCACTATGGAACATGACTATTGTGATTTTGTTAAGAAATGTGTGTCATGTCAGTAGCATAAAAACCTGATTCATACACTGGCACAATATTTTCAGCCTATTTCTACACCATGGCCACATGGGACCTTGACCTCATTAGCAAGATTCAACCCCCATCCTCTAAGGGCCATAAATTCATTATTGTTTTCATTGAGTACTTCACCAAATGGGTTGAAGTCATTCCACTCACCCTTGCTACTAGTGTCCAAGTATCCAAATTTCACCTATACCACATCATTTGCCACTATGAAGTCCCATCCACCATTATCACTGACAATGGAACTCCTTTCAAAAACTTCCACATGCATGACCTACATGATACATTCCATTTTGAATATCAATGGTCCACCCCATATTACCTACAAGGAAATGGCCAAGCCAAGGCAACCAATAAATAACTTTTACATATCCTCAAAAAAAATTTCAATGAAACTGGTCATGACCAACACCTCCACCTTTAATCCACCCTTTGGGCTTACCATACCAGTGTTCACACTGTTGGAATTGTTGTTATTTGGGGTGTTGACATTCATGTTTTGTTATTGATGTTAACATATGTTTCATTTGATTGCATTAGAAGTTTTAGAAAGACTAGTTATCATAGGTATATGCAAGATTGACATTTGTGCATGGACATTGTACGGTGCTTCAGTATGTACAACCATGGATTTAGGTAAAGGGAAGTATTTACACCTTATATCTAAGGTCACTAGATTTAATATTACTATTTTCATGAGTTATAGTTGTTTTGGTGAAAACTAATTATAGATAAGTGACAGAAGATTATGACAAAGATGGTCTCTAATTTCTTGGGATAACTTAGATGCGAGCATAAGTTATGGTATGAAATCTTAAGGAATGATACAAGATACATGGGAGAAATTTGTTTGTGATTGTTGGGTTGTTGGATTCTTGATGACGTCAGTTGTGATGTGTGGACTGGAAAAGAACTATTTGGGGCCAACCATAGAGATGTAACGTGCTTAGTGAATGGCAAGCATGAATTATGGATCTTGGCACATAATATATTAATTCTATTTGTTAGTTACTTGTGTAAGGTACCATTTGTTTCTTAGCAAGGGTCTATGTAATTGTTTGTGCATTGGGGAAGTCTTAATAGGCCGACCTAATTTCTTATTGTAACTTGTATAAAGGAAAGTAGCATCTTGATGTGAAAAGTATGGATTGGATGTTGTGAGCATGTGGATGCAAGTTCTGTTGGATGTAGAGTAGTGACTATGTTTATAATACACTACATTAGAACTGTATAGGCAAATCAAGTTGCTATCAATCAGCTCACTTTTATAAGTGTACTTTTATACATCTCTTTGGATAATGGATCCATAAGGTGGGTTCAACATTTAGAAGGTGGATTTAACCTTCACTTTTGGCAATGTTCTTGGGAAGTGAGGTCATCGTATCATTAAACTCCTAACAGGGTTGAGAAGACTCCTAACAGGGTCTGTCCTTTAACAGAGACTTTGTACTGGATGTAATAATCATCTCTTAACAAGGCTAGATCTTCTAACATGGATACAATATTTCTAGTGCATTACTTGTGGGTGTTAATTCCCACTGGGTTTTTTCCCTTAATAGGGTTTTCCTTGACAAAAAATTCTTGTGTTATGGTGTTATTCTTGAAGTATTTATCTTTTCATTGAGTAATTGATTTTATGTTTTAAAGGTTAATATTTGGCATACAACTAATTCACCCCCTGCCCCCCCTCTTAGTTGTATTATTCCCAAAAATTGGTATCAGAGCTCATGGTCCTCTGAGAGAGAGCTTGGCAGCTTGAGGTGATCCATAGATGGCTTACTATAGGAAGGAGAGTGCAAAATTTGATGCTAAAATTTTTGACTATTGAAAGAACAAGATGAGAACTTATTTGATCTTCTTGGGAATTGACTATTGGATGATTATAAAAAGGGATGAACTGATCAAGGAAGAAGATGAATTAGGAAATACTACTAATGAAGAAAATAAATTGGTTTCTAGCAATATGATTTCAAGAGAAGCAATGATAAGAACACTCTCTGAGGCAGAATTTATAGAGGTTAAAGATCTTGATTCATCTCACAAGAACTGACAAGGCTAGAGGCTCTATATGAAGGATATCGGTACACTAAGTAGACAAAACTACAGAACTAGAAGGCTAAAATGGAGAATCTAAGGATGTGAGATGATGAGAATGTTAGAGCATATGTACATAGGGTTATAGAGGCTATTACTTGAATCATAAATTCAGGAGGTACATATACTGAAGATTAAGTGATCACAAAGATTCTCAGATCCTTGACACATGCCTACAAAACTAAAGTGCAAGTGATAGAGGAGATCATAACACTGAAAAAAATTTCAACAAAAAAGTCCTGATTGCTAAGCTGACCACCTTTTAGACTGCAAAGTTACAAGATGCTTTATGCAAAGTAGAGTCTGTTAGAATTCAAAGAATTCAATCACCAAAATCTATTGTTTGCAAATAACATGTTACAAAAGCAAAGAATGGAGAAACAACTTGTTGGCAAAATGGTTAGTTCTCCCCTTGGGATTCATGATAAGGGACTAACTGCCTCTTGTGTCTTCTATAAGTCTAGTGGTTGTATCGAGCATTAAAAGGTCGATCTTTTGGTGCAACGACAACTACAATTGTAACAAGTGGTATCAGAGCTTGGTCACAAGTTTGAATCCCCTCAGGTAACGCTAAGGGGGAGATTGTTGGAAAAATGGTTAGCACTCCCCTTGGGATTCATGGCAAGGGACTAACCGTCTCTTGTGTCTTCTATAAGTCTAGTTTTTGTATCGGGCATTAAAAGGTTGATCTTTTGGTGCAACTGTAACCACACTTGTAACACAACTCATAATGATCTGAAAGATGAAATATTCATTCAGAGAAGGAATTACAAAAGAATTAATAATTACAAAGAAATAAATCCTTATAAAGGAGATCAAAAACCAGAAGGTGGAGAAACCTAGGTTGCATGATAATAATTAATAATAGAATTAATTATTATATGCCTAAAGTTTATCTTAAGTGAACTAGAGATAAAAAGTGACATAATAATTAAATCAATAATGATTCAATTAATAAGTGAAATATTTTTTTACTCTAACACTTGCCCTTAATATAAACTTAGGGAGAAGCTAAAAACCTAGAAACATCTACGAAAGAAGGAAATGGGTCCTGAAAATATGGCCTAATCAGGTACCCAAGTACAAAAAAACTCTGTAAAGAGGAGAAAAGGAGAAAATCCAGTGGGAAAAACCTCTCTCCAAAAAGAGATGAAGCCTAGTGAAGGACTGAAAAAGCTTCCAAACTAGAGAATTTCTCAAAAGATAGGAACAAAGGAAGAACATGTAGAACACCTCTAAAGCATGAAGTTGCAAACATTGTCAAAGAATAACTGCTAGAACCTCCACTATAATAGAACATGATTAGGTAGAGAAGACTATAATCAAAGTCTAAAGAGCTGATCAATCAAAGGTGAAAAGTTACCTCTAAAATAGGAATGAAAGAGTGCCCATATGGTAAATGATCCGTCTCATCGAAATGCATAGGTTCTTATCCACTGTATCTGCCTAGTACATATGAACAAATATTGAATACATAGCTCAATTCATCAAACCAAGGAAACATAAGAACCAATAGGAGATACCCCTATTATGTTGAGTAGGGAGAGGCATGACAAGTACACTAAACCAGACTGCCAAGAACAACTACATGACAAAGAAATAGGAACATAGAAAGTGCTAAAGAATTTACAAACACATATAAAGGATGGTATCGTAAAAGGATCACTCTCTTGACATACATCATGAGGCTAATGTCATGGAAGGAACACTCAATTGACAAAGCTAGATGGAAAAAATCAAACCTATCCATGGCACTTTATACAATAGTGCAAGTACAAATAAGCACAAAACGTGCAAGATCCCAAGCATGCAATAGATGACACTTTATCTCAGTGTGTTTACAAAAAAGAAATGCTATAGAAAGATGTCTACAATACTCGGGAATGATAGAAAGCTGTAAGAACATAAGTAACAGCTAAAAATGTGTCATCCCATGCAAGGAAAATGATCCCAAGACCTGAAACAACCAAGATATCCACCAAATTGAAAAAAAGAAAAAAACCTGAATAAAATGTACCAGGAGAAGATTCTGGTGATGAGACCCATACAAAAAGAAAGAGAATAGAACCAACTTTTCGACAACATGCGGAAGTCAAAAAATGGAGTCTAGAGGAGCAAGATATGGCGATCGAAGTGCAAAATGGAACCCTGAATTTGACTAGAAAAAAACCCTGCAAGACGGAAAAATCAGAAAACCAAGCCTAGAAAATCATGTCGGTCTCAGAACCGTCTTTCTGACGATATCTCATTTAGTGAAAAATGCCTCTGTTTGCTCAAGTTATGAGAAAAAAATGACAGGAGGTCAAAATTGGCGGAGGTACCAAGAAAAAAAATATTTTGAATTTTTGTTTTGTCCATCACCTCAAAAATTGTGTAATTTTTTTTCCACCACCTTGATTTTTGTGCCTAGAAAATGGGTACATGCAATTTTTTTCCCTTAGATGGCAACTTTGTCCAAATTGGACATGCCTTATATGGAAATAAAGGTTTTTTGGCATTTTGAGCACATCTATGTGGTCATTTTGTGCCCAAAGTGCTCCAAAAAATAGCCCCCCAGATCCATATAAAAAATTCTAAAAACTTGAAACCCTCGGCACTCCAAAAAATCTTCAAAAAATTCAAGAACAGGCTGCAACAGCAAGGTTCTGATACGATGTTAGAATTTGAAGAATTCAATCACCAAGATCCACTATTTACAAATAACTTGTTACAAAAGCAAATAATGGAGACACAACTCATAATGATTTGAAAGATGAAATATTAATTCAGAGAGGGAATTACAAAAGGATTAATAATTACAAAGAGATCAATCCTTATAAAGGAGATCAAAAACCAAAAGGTGGAGAAACCTAGGCTGCATGATATTAATTAATAATAAAATTAATTATTATATGCCTAAAGTTTAGCTCAAGTGAACTAGAGATATAAAGTGACTTAATAATTAAATCGATAATGAATTAATTAATAAGTAAAATACCTTTTTACTCTAACAGAGTCTGCATTCAAGGCTACTGTTCCTAATGACAAAAAGAATTTATCAAGTCTTGCGAGCTCTAGAAAAAGCAATAGACATGCAGAGCTTGGAGAACATGTTGATGAGTGGGCAGAGATAGAAGAAGAAGAAAGGAAATTGGACGGACTTTTGGCTCTAATAGCAAAAAGGGAAAAGAGAGGTAAGGGAAAACTTGAAGGAAAATTACCCCTAAAATGTTTTTCTTGTAAGCCTAAGTTTTATAAGCCTGATTAATCCAAGGATGAGGAAAGCTACTATGCTAGTGAAGGTGTGTCTGATGATGATTCTGTGAATGATGGGGATGAAATTGGATTTATTGCTATTAAAGATGATGAACCTATTCATGAAGAAAAATCCCTAGTCTCACATGTTGAAAATAAATTAGAATGGAATATTGATAGTGGTTTTTCATATCATATGACTCATGATAAAGTTAAACTTGTTCAACTAAGTAGATATGATGGTGATGTAGTCAGATTTGGTGATAACACTTCGAAGGTGATCATTGGAGTAGGCTCAATCTCTCTTGATGGTAAAACTAACATGAATGATGTCTTAATTTTTGATGGACTTAAGAACAACTTGTTGAGTGTTGGACAACTTGTAGACAAGGGATATCACTTACAATTCATGGATGGAAAATGTACTATCAAAGGTCAATTTGGAAATTTGATTGCATCAGGTACTAAGTCAAGAGGTAATGTGTTTGAGCTGAATAATACAAAGGCAAATTGTTTTGTTGCAAAGGTAGATGATAGTTGGTTATAGCATAGAAGGTTTTGTCACATAAATTTTGATAATATTGTAAGGGCTAGTAACACTTGTGTGTGTGATTTTATGCACCTTCTAAGAAGGACACAACACTTCAATAGATCATTATATTAGTGAAAAAACATAAAAAGCAAGGATTTCATCTAAATCACTAAAATCGATCTATTGCTTCCTATCTAGGAGGAGTTTGAAGAATGCAATAATCATGCCCTCATATTATGCACAAATCAGTGACATATACAACCTAAGAATGAAAGATTTGAGTAAAAAATAATCTAGATAATCAAGAAACATGCATATTAGCTCTAAGAATGAAGATAATAACAATGCATATTGACAAATATAAGATGCAACATGATTTCACAATAATCTTAACAACATAACAATGCTTTCAACTCTAAAAATTAAGGGCCATTTGAGCTTAAAACTAATTCTATTTATAGAAGAAATGTGGAGAGAGAGGGGGGACAAGGTTATTAATGGAGGTGTAATAGCCATTAATAAGGCGTAAGAGGCATTAATGATAAAGGCATAAATGAGGCATGGGCTTGAGGAATCTCCATTAATGATGCTTTAATGAGAGCAATTAAGAGACATGGTGAGGGTTTAAGAAGCATGGGTGAGGGTTTAAGGTCAAGCTTGAGAAGTTTGACTTTTGGGGGTGGGTTGGACTTCTAATCACAGAATTAGGAATGTGACATCATTAGGAAGTGTGTTAGGATGAATTTAAGATTAGAATTAGGCTTAGCATGGGGGGAATAGGTTGGGATGATTTTGAACCCAAGGTTAAGGTGGTTGGGGTAGGTTAGGTTAGAGGGAATATTAATGAAATGAATTATATTTAATATATTAATTCAAAAATAGGGAAATTAATTATTTAAGCTTTTGATTACTTTTGATAATTAATTAGGACTATAACCAATTAATTAGATTAATTTAGGCTAGAAGATAGGCTTTTGCAAGTGATGAGGTATAATTAGGATTTTATTTAATTCCTGTTAAATTAATTACCTTAGCCATGTTTTAATTTAAATTGATTTGAATTGAATTGATTGGTTTTGATTGGCTTAGGTGATTAATAAAATTTAGTGATTAGATCACTTAGGAGATTAAATTTGATTTGAATGAATTATGCCAATCGATTGAAGAGTTGTTTGAAATAATTGGAGGTATGATCACACTTAGGGAAAATAGGGTCTATGGTTAGAGCAGACCAAATTAGGGTGGTTACATTTGCCCCTCTTTGAATTGATGTGCGAGTAGCACATTGATTCAAAGAAAGTTTTTGATGTTGACTTCAGAAAGTTTGAGAATTTATCTCATGATCAAATGAAATGCCTGATGAGATCAGTCTCACACTTGATTGAACTAAACTGATAGAATTGACTTTGAACTTGATCGAACAAAGGTCAATAAGCAAAGATCTTAAAGATACCAATTTTGAACTTGGTTGTCTTCCAAAATTCAGTATGAAGCTACCAGGAGCTTAATAAGAATCTAAGAATAGGTAGACATAGGATATCCAGCTTGTGAGAACCGAAGCCTTTGATCCAACAGTTCTGACTTAGTCAAGGAACTATCATGCCTTTTATTTTTTTGATAATGAATTCATTTTTAATGTTGTTTCGAGCAAGAATTTGATTGATGATAGTGTGATCATGCCCCCTCGGGAACAAAATCAAAGGAAAGAATTAAAATCCCTCTATTGAAATGATGTATCACTTGCAGGGAGCGGTTAGATCAAGAAATAATGGATTAGAAGAAGTGAAGAAATGAAGGTGTGTTTAGAGAAAACACATGTTTTACCAAGTTAATCACATTTAAAAGGTGAGTTCAATTTCATTCCCGGTAGATCAAAGATTTTGGGAATCATTGATATCAGTAATATTGATTATGTAATTAACTTGGATTGTAGGAATGAATTTAGAAATCATTTTGAGCACAAATCCCTTATACTATTTCTTTCATTGTAAAAATGAATCATGCAATCTCTAAATGCATCTACATGTGGACTCTTAGGACTTGTCACTGATTTGTAGATATTGTAACATTTTTATCATCATTGGGCACTTTTTGGAACAGATACCACCTGATAGTACAATAATCACTAATACCCACTGATATTATGAAAGTATGAGTACTATGTTTATTGGATGCAATGTCAAAAATAGACTTAGGTATCAAGGCATAGAAGCCAGGATGACAAGTTAGTCACCTTCCTTTTACTATATCAGAATCTGTGTAAGGTAAGATATTGGACCCGCAATGACCTTGGAAATTCATATCCTTGGGTACATTATGTTTCATACGTGAGAATCTGATTTTAGAAAATAGACAAGGAAATTGTTCCAACCTCACCGTAGTTTACACATTACAAGGATCGAGATATATGTGGCTATCCACTCATGTTGGCAGCTCTTACCATAAACATCTAAGTTAGGTGAAATTTATAGGATCATTTCAAACAATCACCATATGCAGAAAACCAAGAAAACATTATCCCCCCTGTCCTTGTGACTCTTTGTCTTTGCACAGACATCATGGAGTAACGTGGAAGACATAACAACCATCAATTGAGAATCAATCAAAGAAAACTCATAACTTCTTTTATGCCCCTAGTTAAAGCATCATCGAAACATAAAGGAGTTATAATCAAACCAAGATTAAATTGTGTTTAAGTAGTATTGAGAAATACTATTGATTCATTTGTCAAGCACAGTAGATATTCATCAATCAAAATGTGGATTTTAAGTAATATGTGTTCCATGTCTGTGTATTTTTCCTATTTTCAATCCAATGTAGGTCATAAGAACACCATTTAGGTTAGTGCAATGTTTGTGCCAGATAGGTGGTTTGGAAAGACGCACCCATGTTTTGTGAAAGTGACAGTTTGGTGCAAGCATCGAGAAGTATTGTGTCACAAGACAAACCATCCTATGATGACCTAGCAGACACAACCTAACATGCAAGAAAAGATGCCCCCAGTGTGGAATGACTTGTTCCTAAGACAAAAATGCAGACAAATCCCAAGCAAGGATAGCATATTTGTAAGGAAACAAAGTCAAACCATAGCACAAGTGTAATTGTGAAGGCCTAGTATTAGAAATGTACTGATAGATAGAGAATAGAATACAAGTGATGCCTAATTGCCAGATTTTCACCACTTGGCAAAACTTTTCATTCTTTTTGCTACTAGGATACCTATTTTACCAGGTTTTCATCAAGGCACTTTTCTCTTTTTAATTTTTTTTTGCCATTTTTTCTTTTTTGATTGTTTTTGTAGTATCAAGGCGCCTGTTTGCCAGGTTTTCACCAAGGATACCTTTTCTTCAAGACTTTTCCACTATTTTTGGATTTCTTCAAGATCAATTTTCTGATTTTTTTGGTATTTTCTAATATTTTCACTATATAGGCTCTGCTAGTCAAACATCAAGCGTAGAATCGCTTCAAATGTAGAGTATTGATAGGATCCAGAAGGACACCTCCCTTAGGTGTAGCTAGCTGATAAGCTCCAGTCCCAAAGTTGCAGTAATGACATAAGGTCACAACCAATTAGGTTCAAACTTGCCTTTATGTTATCTGTTAGGCTGGTTTCTAGGATTCTCCTTTAGAACAAGATCCCCCACCTAAAATTATCATGGTTTGACCTTTTTATTGTATCCTTTGGACATTTGTTCTTGATACACCTTCAGATGATCAAACGCTTGTTGCCTATGCTCATCAAGTAAATCTAAAGAATTTACCCGATCAATGTGGTATTGCTCATCAGTAACAAGGCCTTGTAAAGATATTCATAAAGATGGGATTTCAACCTCAATAGGTAGTACTGCTTCAGCACCATAGACTAGGGAAAATGATGTGGCTCTAGTTGGTGTTTTGATGCTTGTTCTGTAGGCCCATAGTGTCAGATTTAATTGTAAATGCCAGTCCCTGTCAGACTTACTCACAGTTCTCTATAGGATCATGAGAATATTCTTGTTAGATGCCTCAACCTGTCCATTACCTTCAGGATAATAGATGGAGGAGAAATGTTGAGTAATGTGAAACTGTGTGCAAAGGTCATCAATGTCTTGGTTTTTAAATTGGCCCCCATTGTCTGTTACAATTGAAGAGGGTATCCCATATCTATAGATAATGTAGTTCAAGATTAACATAGCCACCTATTTTCCAGTGGCTTTGATTAGTGGCACAGCTTTGAAACACTTCGTGAAATACTCAGTGGTCGTAATGATGAACTTGTGTCCATTTGAAGAATTAGGATATATTTGTCCAACCAAGTCAAAGGCCCATTGCTGAAATGGCCAATGTGTTATGAAAGGTATGAGTTCTTTGGCTAGAGCATGGAAAATATTTCCATGTGTTTGGCATTTATGACATGTTTTGGAAAATTGAAAAGCATATTTTTCCATTGTAGGCTAGTAATAGACTATTCTAAGCAGTTTCTTTGCTAGTGAAAAGTCGTTTGAATGTGATCCACATACACCTTCGTGGACTTCTTTTAATGCACGATTTGACTCTTCATATTCTAAACATCTAATAAGTGTATCATCGAGACCTCATCTAAATAATTTATTAGTTATGATAACATAATGCGATGTTGTCGTAATCAAGGCTCGCTTTTCGTTTATGGATAGATCATTGGGAATAGTTTGGTCATTTAGGTAAGCAATGATATTAGCATACCAAGATTGGTTTGGGGTGTTTAAAGCACAAATTACTTGATATTCAGGGGTATCAAAGGCTGGGTAGGATAATTCTTCCACCAAGAAGTCATAGCGGAATTGATGTTCCTCCAGTTGTAACATGGATGCCAGTGTAGCCATAGCATCTGCAAATTTATTCTCTGTTCTGTGTATCTGCTGGAATGTGATGAAGACAAAGTACTTCTTTAGGTCATCTACTAGTTTCTTGTAAGGCATCAAATTCTCATCTTTTGTCTGATAATCTCCATTTACTTGATTGATAATGAGTTGGGAGTCACCGTACACATGTAAATCTACAATTTTCCACTCCATAGTAATTTTAAGACCATTCACCAATGCTTCATATTTAGAAATGTTATTTGTGCATGTGAACATCAATTTGTAGGACTTGGGTATCTTGTAGCCTTGAGGAGTTATGAATAGAACCCTTGCTCCAGAGCCTTGTTGCGTGAAAGAACCATCAAAGTAAATCTTTCATGGATACTCAGTTAGATGCATAATTGTTTCATCAGGGAACTCAATTGTTAAAGGTTCATCATCTTGGAGTGGTGAATCATCTAATTGATCTTAGAGGACTTGTCCTTTAATATCCCTTTTGTCCACATATTCAATGTCAAATTTTCTCAGAATGAGGACCCACTTTGCCAAATGTCATGTTAATGTTGTCTTTCTTAGGAGGTACTTCAAAGGATCTATCTTTGAAATGAGCCTTACTGTATGTGATAACATGTAATGTCTCAATTTTTTTGATGCAAAGACAACTGCTAAGCATGCTTTTTTCAATTACAATGTAATTGAGTTTATAGGAGACTAGTGTTCTACTGATGTAGTAGATTTCTCTTTCCTTTTTAGTTTCATCCTCTTGTGTAAGCAATACTCCCAGTGATGTGGTTGTAGCTGAAATATACGGGATTAATGGCTTTCCATGGATGGGTTCCATAAGAATAGGAGGAGTAGCCATGTTCTCTTTTAATTCTCTAAAGTTGGCTTCACAATGTTCATCCCATTTGAAGGTGACACCTTTATGTAGAAATTTGGTAAAGGGTTGTGCTCTATCCGCAAGTTGTGACATGAACCTCCTTATTGACTGGAGTCTCCCTTGTAATGTCCTCATTTGACTAATGTTGCATGGAGGAGTCATTTCTAGTATAGATTTGACTTTTGCAGGGTCTACTTCAATTCCTTTTGCTGAGACAATAAATCCTAGGAGCTTTCCTGATTGGACCCCAAAGGCACATTTCTTTGGATTGAGCCTGAGTTGAAATTGCTCCATACGATCCAATATCTTCCTTAAGTCTTCAATATGAGTATTCCATTCTTTTGATTTAGCTAAGGTATCATCTACGTAATCCTCCATATTTTTATGCATCATATCATGGAATATAGTGGTCATTTCTCTTTGATATGTAGCACTTGTATTCTTTAATCCAAATGGCATAACATTCAAGCAAAAGGTTCTCCATGCACATGTAGATGCGGTCTTTTCTTGATCTTCAGGTGCAATTTTAATCTGATTATATCCTGAGAAACCATCCATTAGTGAGTACATTTGGTAGCCTACTGTGAGGTCTATGATCATATCAATATTAGGAAGTGGAAAATCATCCTTAGGACATGCCTTATTTAAGTCCCTGAAGTCTGTACAGATCCTAATAGATTTATGATTTAGATACTGGGACAACATTAGAAATCCATCTTGCGTAAGTGATGACTCTGATGAATCCATCTTTCAATAATTTTTCTAGCTCTACTTTTACCAGTAATGCAACATGAGGATGCATCTTTCTTAGTTTATGTTTCATGGGTTTAATTCCAGGAGCTATAGATAAATGGTGCATTATCAATTCAGGATCTTTCCTAGGCATATCAGTGTAAGAACATGCAAAGTTGATCTTTTTCTCCTTCAGGAACTTAGTAAATTGTGTCTTCTCCTCATCTGACAAATCTTGTGCTAGGTGAAAAATTTGAGAAACTTCAGTTGTGCCCAAGTTAACTAGTTTTGTTGGTTTTATCAAAACTGAAGATCTCTCTTGAAAGTTCTTAGGAAGGATATCAAGAATCTCATCCTTTGGCACCTTTGAGAGGTTTTCACCATCAAATACAACTTTTGTTTTTACTTTTTTAGAATCTGACACTGCCACAACGTGGTTTTCACCGTCAGTTCTTTTCTTGTTTTTATTTTTCAATTTGTGACTGAGAAACTTGATATCCTCCTGTGACATGTTCACGCTCCTTGCATTGGTGGAAGAAGGGTAAGGTTCACAAGAGTTTAGATAGAAAGACAAGGTGTATTCATTAGGGAAGTCTAGGATAGGAGTAGGATCTGTATTTGTCCAATCAATTAGATCTGGGTTTATCAAAGACAAGGAGTCAGATTTTGGGAAGGAGAGCATCACATTAGCATTAAGACTATTAACTGACATGACATGTTCAGTTAGGTTAATCTCTTCGATGTTTAGATCAATAAGAGTTAGTTATATGTGGACCAAACTCTAGCGACTCATCATTGGAACCTTCATCTTCATCTCTTTGTAGAAGGAGACTCCTTTCTTGTAGCTTCTAAATTTCTTCTAGGTCAAGGCTCGTTTATTCATCAATGAGTGGGGGAAGGAATACCTCCTCTGCTTCGGGAATATCACCATTGGTAGGAGCAGTGTTAGAATGTTCTCTTTGTGCTGATGGAGATACAAACATATGAATTACATCTATTTCAATGTCCTCTGTGGTGACAGATAGATCATCCCACTCGTAATCATGTGATTTGGTTACTTTGTCATCAGACCTGTTTAAGAATTCAGCAATAGTTACCTGATGTACCCTATTAGCCACTTGTAGATCAAAGTGTGGTAAATCAAGGAAATGTGAAATTGTGACTAACTGCCCCCAGTTATGATGTGAATCCTATCACTGGGGTGTGTCTTCAGTAGTTGTTTCTATTAATGCCACCTCTGGGTTGTCTTCTATTATTTCTTCTACCTCTTGAATAGTAGCTTGTGGTAATAAAGGGATATGGGTGTTTTTTGGTACCTCAAAGCTTATCACATAGCGCTCTGCTTGATATTTGGGATTCTCCATACCAACATGTAATAATATTTCATAGGACCATTTTTCTAGTTCTGTTTCTTCTATTTCATCTCTCCCTTTGTCAGAGACTGGACTATCTCTTGAAGTAGGGTTTTCATATTTATTATTGAAACCTAGTCATGTTTTATCTTTGGTATCCCTGAATTCCATGTGTACAAGTTCAATAAGTCCCTTTTCTTTGTCTCCTAAAGGTCATTTTCCTTTATATCCCATTTGTTTGAGGAGATCATATCCTTTACCATACTTTTCTGGGGATATTTTCACATGTTTTACCTCAGCTTCTTTGGTTCTCCCTTGTAAAGCCAGGCAGAGACTTCCTGTTCTTCTGTGTTATCTTCAGGAGAGGTAGATTCTTTGACCATGCTAGTTGCTTTGTGAATTTTTGGCGTTCAAGATGCAGCAGGTGTGAATGATGAGGAAGGTTTTCCATAGGATCTTGGTGACACCGAAAGTTCTGTCAATGACGGGGTCATGTCCATCTTGTATTCTCCCATACCTATTTCTTCAAGTTTTAAGGTCTTCCCAAATCCTTTCATAACCATGTCTTTGGTAGTCTCAGGAACAATCTCATCCATAGCTTCCTTGTTATGCGGGACCATACTACCTGCCTTAATATTGTTGCAAGTATAATTGGCATCTGCAAGAATTGTCACTTCCTCCCCATTGTGTGGGAACTTGATACACTGGTGGTAAGTAGATGGTACAACTTGCATTTCATGGATCCAAGGTCTCCCTAACAGTATGTTTTAATCCAAGGGTAGATCCAAAACTTGACATATGAAATTTCTTTCAACTGGCCTGATTCTGATGGGTAGAATAATAAGACCTTTAGAGGATCTTTCTTCCTCGTCATAAGCTTTGATAGTGATTTTTCTTCTAGAATCAATGGTTTGCTCTGAAAGACCCAATTTCCTAATTAGATTAAGGGTAAAAATATTCAATCCTATGCCTCCATCTATCATTACGTGTCTAACACAAGATTTATTAATTAGGACTTCAATATGAAGGGGTTGGTTATGCAGATGTGTCAATGATTTATCATCCTCTTCAGAAAAAGGGAGGTAATGTGGCGCTGAGATGTGATTAATAATTGCTTGAAATTTGTCTATATCAAGGTCCTTTGGCACATTTGCGACATGTAGGGCTTGCTAAGAATTTCCCTATGCACCGAGGAGATCTTAAGTAACTCAAAAATGGAAATTTGAGTAGAGGTTCATTGTAACTGATCTACCAAGTTATACTTTGCTATTGGAATGGTCACTGTTTGTTTTGATGCTGCTGGTTTGGGGATAGTGACAATAGGTACCTTGGAAGTTGTTGCTGGTTTTGATGAGGAATTAGGTCCTTTGATTGTGACTTGTGCTTGACTTCAAGTCACCGCATTTGATTGGGAAGATGTGTTTTGAACACCCTTGATAGTGAACACATTAATTGATTCAGTTTTAATGTCTAACATATTAATCACATTATCATTTTTAGAGTAAGCGTAGTTCACTTCATTTCCTTTTCCTCTAGATGTTCCCCTTTCTTGTAATTAGGGAATGGCTTATTAAATGTTGTATGATCTTCGTTAGTGGTGTGTCCTTCCACTTTGATCTTGCCTTCTTCAATAAGGTCTTGGATAACATGTTTGATTTTAAGAAAATTGTTAGTCTTGTTTCCTTTGTTCTTGTGAAAGACACAATAAGAATTTCCATACCACCACCTTGGATTGACTTCTGGTTCCCATGGTTTTGAATCTGGGATTGTGAGAACTTTGTTTTCTAATAGTGTATTTAAAATAGTTTCAAGGGGTTCTCCCAAAGGAGTGAATGTTATATGAGGTTTGGAAGTCCATGGCTGACCTTTGTTGTTCTCATTGTTCTCTTTAGGTATGGTGGTTGTTACCTTGGCATCTTTACTTGCTTGCATGCTATTCGTTAGATTGAACACCTTGGGTTTGGGATTAACCTTAGAGGCATCTACTACTCCATCATTAACAACATTTTTGTTTTGTTTCCACCATTTAGGCTTGTTTTTGGAGTTGGTAGGTTTGTTTTCACTTTGGAGAGTGATTTATCCCTTTTTAACCATGACTTCCTCAATACGGATGGCGTTCTTGACCATCCTATCAAAGCTAGGGGAATCTTGCATTTGCAATGCATATTTCAACTCAGGTATCAAGTTATTAACAAATATTTCCATTTTCTCAGATTCAGGAATAGTTCTTGAATATCTTGCAAAGATTTTCCTCCACCTTTGTAGAAATTGTGTAAGGGATTCACCATTTCTTTGTTTAGTGTTACACAGATCCATCATAGTCGCATCATGTTGTATATTATAGGTGTAATGTTGGATAAATCCTTGAATTAACTCCTCAAAAATTTTTACCGTAGGTGTAAGCTTTGAGAACCACTCCATGGCGTTTCCTCCTAGGCTTCCTGGAAATAGCCACATGAGGTATGTAGGTTCATGCATGTATTCTATGCTCAGAACACAAAATTCTCTCACATGGTCATGTGGGTCAGTCTCTCCTGTATATTTTTCATATTTTGGCCTTGCCATGTTGGGAGGAAATGGGACCATATTAATACTCTTGTTGAAAGGAAATGGACAAATGGAGTCCAAAGAGTATTTTGTCTTGGGTTTAGCCTTCTCCTGTTTGAGATTTGGAAGCTCAACTTGCATCAAGGTTAGTTGTTTGGTGAGAATAGATATAGGAGTCAACACCTCCTTTTCTTTTAGTTGTTCAACATCATAATCCTTAGGTAATTTTACACCAGTGGATGCTAGATAGACAAAGTATTTCTCTTTATCTTCGCCAATTATCTTTTCTAATGTTTTTTGGAATTTCTTGCTCTATTTGAGTTTATTGTATTCTTCTTCAGTGATGTCTTCCTCACTATCTAAACCAAACAAAGGATGGTCAAAGTGTTCTTCTTCACCATCGCTATCTTCATGCTTTTGGTTTTTACCATTGTCATATTCCTCAAAAGCCTCACTCCATTCGTGAGTGGGTTTTTCTATTTCTAGAGAGTCTAAATCGAACAGGGAACCGTGAGATGTTTCTCCTTGCTGAAAGTGTAGTGATCTTAGAGGTGCTTCTGATTCTTGAGAAGTGTACTTGTTGCATCTTGTGTTAACCATGTATTTGTATCTTAACTTTTTCAAAGTGTCCTGATAGTGTCAAGTAGAGTCTCAAATGGTTCAAGTGAGTGTGTCTAGGTAGAGGTGTCATTTGTGTTTCAGTGGAAGTAAATGATTCCAGCATCAAAGGGTTAGAATGCCCTGATAGTGAGCTGTGAATCAAGTTGTTTTGAAAAGAGAATAGACCACACATATTGAGACTGATTGCGAGAAACCGATAGGACATACAAGATAGACGTTTGAAAAAGTGTTTCTAAAAAGCAATAGTGAGACCAAAAAAAGAAACAGGGACAGATTAAAGAGCCAAAAGGGTATCCAAATCCACTGAGGTTTTCTGAGAAACTAATCTGCAAGTGCCTACTCCCCTAGATGTGAGCCTCTAGATGCAAACTAGGAAATACAGGATACGAACCTCTGATGACCCAGATGTGAGCTAAGAAATGAAGGATGCGATCTTTCACCCTAAATGTGACATAATGATGACCAGATGTGATTTAGGATACCAGATACAATGTAGGAAAGATAGGATACAATCTTCTGATGTTTTTTTCATACTTTGTCAGTTTTGTTAAATGTGTTTTGGATGTTCGTGAAGTTTGTTTGATTGTAGATTGTGTTATGAGGCGTTCCTGTGTGTTTAAAACACATGTACTCCAAGGGTTGAATTTTGTTTCTTGTTTTGAATGGTTTATCTTGTTAGTAAATTTTCAGATACATCAGGCAGATTTGCATTGTTAGGGGAACAAACACATCCTTATGCCCTATTTTCTAGGTAGACGATGAAAATCCTTGCTTGTTGACTTAGGTACACACTCAAATGCTAATCAGAATATGGCCATCACCAAGCACATAATGGCTCTAGTCATGATGCCATATTAGCCAACTCCAAACACAAGTGAGGGAATGATATGAAAAGTGTCTTGGGGCAATTACTTTTTTCCTTGCACAAGGATTATCACCCTTTCGGAGATGAATCGAGTAGTTTTGACTACAAAGTTTTTTGTTTATGATGGGGCAATCCATTCGAAACCGTCTCCCATAGAATTGCACAAGGAAAAATTGAGGCGTATAGCCCTATGAGTACTTAAATATGTGTAGTCTCATAAGAAAGATTCAAGCGGCTCCGCTCTACACATACCAAAACATGTTCAAAGAATGATGTCAAAATTCTGAGAACAAAACCGATTCCGTCTTCCGAGGCTTTGGCCTATGAGGAAGCAATTATTTATAGTGAGTTGGAAAGGTTGGCATAAAACCTGTCCTCACTTGGGTCATTCCCGGGAGATTTTTTCCTCAACTTGTAGGCCCTCTACTATTTAATAAGCATACAAAGGATTGGTGAGCGTAGGATTTCTAGATTTCTGATTCTTCAAAAGAAAAGCATACTCTCCTAGTCCATGTTGTTTTCTCCCAAAACACTTCAAGCAATGTTCATTCCCTCAAGCTATTTGATCTTGATTTAAATATTCCTAGATTATGAAAGCATTGCATGTGAAAGAAAAGCTTTTTTTGTTCATTTGACCACAATTCTTAGTGCTTTGATTTGTTCAATTACTATCCCAATATGAATTAAGCGATGTGTTTGTTCATTGAGCCACAAAATTTAGTGATTTGAGTTTGTTCAATTACTATCCCAAAATGAATTAAGCGATGTGTTTGTTCATTGAGCCGCAAAATTTAGTGATTTGATTTTGTTCATTTAGTATCCAAAATTGAAATTTAAACAGTGTGTTTGTTTTGCCTTGTTTAGTTACTTCATTTTCCTTTCAAGTTTTAAACCAAATTTTGATGTTCTAATTTTCCTTGAAGGAAAAGAGCATAATAATCTGGTTGGTTTAACAAGTGATTGAAAAATGTCTTAAATTTGGAAAGCTTGCAACAAGGTTAGTGGTAAATCAACTTTTAAAAACTTGCAAACCCATACGTTAGCAAAGTCTTCCGCCTTTTCAACAACAACTTGCAAGCACTAGTTAGGCTGTTCAAAAGATCAAAACCACAACTGATCAAAATGTTAGAGGTTAGGCAATAGAGCATGAAAATTTTTTTACTAGATACGATCCTAGAAATCCAGAATGTGATACAATATACCAGATGTGAGCCATTGTTACCAAATACGACAGACTGATGACCAGATGCGAGCCTATACTGAAAATGATCCAGGAATTCCAGGAGGTGATTTCTGAAATACGGGATGCGAGCCTAGATTATGCGATAAGATGGTTTCTCCTAGATGCGAGCCTTTATGACCAAAAATGACCTTGTTCCGGAAACCTGGGAAGACAAATTAGTAAAAAAAAAACTTGAAATGAGGCAAAATATGAAAAATTGCCCCATGGTGGGTGCCAAAAATGTGTGTGTGATTTTATGCACCTGCTAAGAAGGACACAACACTTCAATAGATCATTAGTAAAAAAACATAAAAAGAAAGGGTTTCATCTAAATCACTAAAATCGATCTATTGCTTCCTATCTAGGAAGAGTTTGAATAATGCAATAATCATGCCCTCAGATTATGCACAAATCAGTGACATATACAACCTAAGAATGAAATATTTGAGTAAAAACTAATCGAGATAATCAAGAAAAATGCATATTAGCTCTAATAATGAAGATAATAACAATGCATAATGACAGAGCTAAGATGCAACATGATTTCACAATAATATTAACAGCATAACAATGCTTTCAACTCTGAAAATTAAGGGCCATTTGAGCTTAAAACTCATTCTATTTATAGAAGAAATGTGGAGAGAGAGAGGGGACAAGGTTATTAATGGAGGTGTAATAGCCATTAATAAGGTGTAAGAGGCATTAATGCTAAAGGAATCAAAGAGGCATGGGCTTGAGGAATCTCCATTAATGATGCATTAATGAGAGAAATTAAGAGGCATGGTGAGGGTTTAAGAAGCATGGGTGAGGGTTTAGGGTCAAGCTTGAGAAGTTTGACTTTTGGGAGTGGGTTGGATTCCTAATCACAGGATTAGGAATGTGACATCATTAGGAAGTGGGTTAGGATGAATTTAAGATTAGAATTAGGCTTAGCATGGGGGGAATAGGTTGGGATGAGTTTGAACCCACGGTTAAGGTGGTTGAGGTAGGTTAGGTTAGAGGGAATATTAATGAAATGAATTATATCTAATATTCATTCAAAAATAGGGAAATTAATTATTTAAGCTTTTGATTGCTTTTGATAATTAATTAGGACTATAGCCAATTAATTAGATTAATTTAGGCTAGAAGATAGGCTTTTGCATGTGATGAGGTATAATTAGGGTTTTATTTAATTCTTTTTAAATTAATTACCTTAGCCATGTTTTAATTTGAATTGATTAGTTTTGATTGGCTTAAGTGATTAATAAAATTTAGTGATTAGATCACTTAGGAGATTAAATTTGATTTGAATGAATTATGCCAACCTATTGAAGATTTGTCTTGACATAATTGGGGGTATGATCACACTTAGGTAAAATAGGGTCTATGGTCAGAGTAGACCAAATTAGGGTGGTTACAACACTATTGTTGTCAGAGATTTGCCAAAGATTATGAAGCCTACTAACACTATATGTAGAGAGTGTGTGATGGGAAAACAAACTAAGAGAAGCTTTCAGATAAAATGTTTTTTAGCAAGAGGAAAGTTGGATCTGGTACATACAAATCTTTGTGGTCGTACAAGGACTAGATCCTACTATGGTACTTTATAATTTTTGTTGATGACTATGATGTGGGTTGCATTTCTTAGAGAAAAGTATGAAGCATGTGATAAGTTCAATATTTTCAAAGAAAAAGTTGAGAATGAAACAGGTCTAAAGATAAAATATTTGAGGTCAGACAGAGGTGGAGAGTTTACATCATATTTTTTCAATGCTTATTGCAAAAAGAATGGGATATATAGACAAACTTTTGTTCCTAGGATACCACAACAGAATAGGATAGCAGAAAGAATAAATAGAACTATGTTGGATGTGTCCAGGATAATGTTTCTTGAAGTTAATGTATCTCATATGCATTGGAGAGAAGCAGTCAATACTGTTGTCTACACTTTGAACAAAATTCATATCAAATAAGGTAATGATAAGAAACCAAGGTATGTTAAGATGAATCATCGTGAGAATCAGATTATTGGTGATGTTAATAAGGGCATGATGACAACATCTAAAGTTAGAAATGAGATTTGTTTGATTTCGCAAGTAGAACCTAAGACTACTGATTAAGCATGTAGAGATGAATCTTCGACTAAGGCAATGCGGGAGGAACTAGATCAGATAGAGAAGAACAACACTTGGGAATTAGTTCCTAGACCTGAGGAAAAAAATTTAATTGGAACTAAATGAGTTTTCAGAAACAAAATAAATTAAGAAGGCATAGTTATGAGGAATAAAGCTAGACTAGTCTACAAGGGCTATTCACAACAAAAATGTATAGACTTTGAAGAAACATTTGCACCTATTGTGAGGTTAGAGGCAATGAGATTGTTCCTTTCTTATACAACACATAAATATTTCAAGGTGCATCCGATGGATGTGATGTATGTTTTCTTAAATGGTGATCTAGAGGAAGAAGTCTACATTGAGAAGCCTCATGGTTTTCCTTTGATAGATAATGGGGACATAGCTTGCAGCTTGGTATGCTTGGTTAGACATGTATTTGTTACAACTTGGTTTCAGAAAAGGTAGTGCAAATATTAATCTATATTTGCGAACTTGTGAAGATGGAATCTTGATTGTTGAAGTCTTTTTGGATGATATAATCTTTGGAAGAAATTATGAAATGAGTAAATAATTATCTGAAGAAATAAAAATTGAATTTGAAATGTCTATGATTGGTGAAATGAAGTTCTTCCTTGGTTTTCAAGTTACTCAAAGTAAACATGGTATTTTTATTTCTCAAACCAAGTATCTTAAGAAGTTGCTAAAGAAGTTTGGGATGGAAGATTATAAACCTGTTGTAACACCCATAGTTACTAGATGTAATATTACTACTACTGATGAATCTCAAAGTTTTTTTTGGACAAAATACAGGTCCATGATTGGAGGTTTGCAGTATTTAACTCACAATAGACCAGACATAGCTAGTGCAGTTGGAATTGTTGTGAGGTTCCAAGTTGATCCTAAGGAGACTCACCTTGTTGTAGTTGAAAGGATATTTATATATTTGAAAGGCCCCTCCTTGTGAGAACTAGATGATAGGAATGCATCAATCCAGTAGTTATTAGAGCTATATTATTCTCTGGACTTATCTACTCCTTAGGGGGAGTGGTCGCAGGAACACAACAAAACATATTTGGGTGATCTAGCACTTGGTTAGTTACAGGCATGAAGATTTGAAAAATATACACCTTGCAGAGGTGGGATGTGCAGAGAAAGAAAAGAAATATGGCATCCTTTTCCATTGATGTCAAAGGGGGAGATATTCACGTGAAAAATTGCTACTGCCTTAGGGGGGTTGTGAAGAGGATATTGAGAAATTTGTTGGGTTGATGGTTTTCCCATATGTTTCCATCAATGCCAAAGTGTAGATTGTCAGATTTTTTTTGTTTGGGGTGTTGACATTCATGTTTTGTCATTGGTGTCAACATATGTTTCAGTTTGTTTCATTAGAAGTTTCAAAAAGATGGGTTAGCATAGGTACATGCAAGATTGAAAATTGTGTACAGATAGTGTATGGTGCTTCAGTATGTGCAAGCACGCATTTGTGTAGAGGGAAGTATTTACACCTTATATCTAAGGTCCATGGATATAATATTATTGTTTTCTTGATTTATAGTTGTTTTGGTGAAAACTGGTTACAAATTAGTGACAGGGGATTATGACAGAGATGTACTCTAAGTTTTTGGAATAACTTGGATGTGAGCATAAGTTATGGTATGAAAGGTTAAGGCATGGTAGAGGATACATGGGAGAACATTCTTTATGATTCTTTGGTTTTTGGATTCTTGATGACATCAGTTGTGGCATGTGGATTGGTGAAGACCTATTTGGGGTTGACCACAGAGATGTAATGTGATTAGTGAATGACAAGGATGAATTATGGATCTTGGCATGTAACTAATGATTTGTATTTATTATTTACTTATGTAAGGTACCGTGTGTATCTTAGCAAGGGTCTATGTAATTGTTTGTGCATTGGGGAAGTCTTAACAGTCTAAACTAATTGCTTATTGTAACTTGTACAAAGGAAAGTAGCGTAGATTGATGTGAAAAGTATGGATTGGCTATTGCGATCATGTGGTTGCGAGTTCTGCTAGATGTAGAGAAGTGCCTATGTTTGTAATGCACTTCATTGGAACTGTATAGGCAAATCAAGTTGCTATCAGTCAGTTCACTATTATAAGTATACATATATACTTCTCTTTGGACAGTGGATCCATAAGGTGGGTTTAACCTTCAAAAGGTGGATCTAACCTTCACTTTGGGAAGTGTGCTTAGGTAGTGAGCTCATCATATCATTCAACTCCTAATAGGGTATGTGCTTTAATAAGGGCTTTGTACTGGATGTAATAATCATCTCCTAACAAGGCTAGATCTTCTAACAGGGATATAATATTTCTAGTGCATTATTTGTGGGTGTTAATTCCCACTGGGGTTTTTCTCAACAACAAATACTTGTGTTATGGTGTTATTCTTGAAGTGTTCAAATTTGCATTAAGTAATTAATTTTAAGTTTTAAAGGATAAATATTTGCAATACAATTGATTCACCTCCCCTCTCTCACTTGTATTTTTCCTAACACACACCCCAATCACAACCACTCCATACTCTCTTATTTATGGTGTCAAAGTCATCTTTCCAATCGAGGTTAAACTACCATCTCTACAGATATCCCTAAAAGACTTCATCTCTAGTGAAGATTATCATGTAGCAAGGCCTACTCAGCTAGATCTACTTGATGAATATTGTTAAAAGGCATACAATCATCTTCATATCTATCAGGATAGGATTAAAAATTACTATCAAAATAAGGTTCACTCTTTTGAGTTTTAGGTAGGTAATTTGGCCCTCAGAGAGAATTAGAGAAATCAATAGGATCGAGATAAAAAAAAGGAAAGTTTGAGCCCAACTAGACTTTGCCCATATGTTTTCACTACTAACTATGGTTTAGGATCCTAGTACTTATCTACCCCAAAAGGGGAACCCTCATTGGTCCAATCAATATCCTACATCTCAAGAGGATCTATGCCCTTTTTTAGGAGTGTACCCCACTTTTCAAAAAGCAAAAAAAAAAACAAAAAAAAAAAATAGTAAAGAAATAAATTTTCCTATTGTGAAAATCACTTATAGTGGCACCTTTGACAAGTATGTGTGATTAAAATATAGAAATAGGCATCACATGTAGCAAGGAAATTCCATTATCTCTCAGGTCTTGTTTTACTTCCTAGTATGGTGACAACAATTATCCTACTTCTCCATCCTCCCTCCATATTCATCCCCTTCCTTTGTAGTTTGTCACCCATCCCCATCCTTTTGCTTGTACTTACCATAATCAAGTGTTTAATGAGATATTTGTGGAGTTTTCACTTGTATATAGCCTGTTATTTGGTCTCCATCCATTGTATATAGATTGTTCATGTCTTGTATATTCCTAGTTTAGTTAGCATTTGTCATATAGCTTGTATATAAGTGTCAGTCTTGTGTCATCAAAATCATGTCCCTTCAATTGGTGCTTCAACAATAATCCTAGAGCATCCTTGTCATGATTGTTCATTTCAAGTGTCTTTTATCCTCAATTTAGTCAGACATTTTCCCACCATCCATCTATACGAGACGTATTATTCCTCAAAGTAGACATCTCAGATCCAATCTGTCAATCATCCCTTTTGGAAAAAGATATTTAGTACATTCATGTTGACACTCATTCTTTCAAATTTTTGTTAATCTTTCTTAGAGCTCATTTTATTTGTCTCCTCATGGTGATGAAACTTGGGGTATGATTTTGGTTTTTCTTTTCTTTTTGTGTGTGGTCTAGATGTGTCCCTTGTACTTCCACATGTGATCCCTATGGCCACATGGTGCAGTGGGGAATATCACTTGCTTGTGGTTTTTCTAGCATTGTATCCACCAAAGTCCTATGTGGCTCTTATGCAATGAGGGTAACCTTTTCTATTTGTTATATCAATTTTCAGCAATATCAATAATGTATCCTTCATTCTTCATACCTTGGCTAGTAATTCATGTTCCTAAATCAAAATAAGTTCTCACTACATGAAAAAATCCATTTTTCAAGGGCGCTCAAGCTCCATGGTCATTTCATAATCATTTCAATTGCATTCATTCATGATCTTTCCCTAACTGGTTCTTTTCCCTAATGAGTCATGATTGGGGATGTGCATGTATGGTGTAGTCAAGAATGAAGGGAACTCAAAGAGATCTATCCAATCCTTGCAAAAAGAGTCACTCAGCGGAAACAATAACTCAAACAACAATAATAGATAAAGAGAATGCAAGATCAGTGGTTTACATTAATCTAGATGCATGTAATTACATCAAATTGGCCAGCAACATGCAGACTTACACTCCAAGAATACATTCCTGATTATAGATTGAATTATGAGAATATCTATAATTATCACCTTCAAGAGGTTATCTATCTAAGAACTACTAAACTAGAGATCCAATACATAAATATATAGACGTTTGTAACAAAAAAAAGCTAGCCAAGATCGATCACATTCCCCAAGAAAATATAGGTCAGGACCCAAATCCAGATGAACTTCCCCAGGAAGGCACAAGATAAAGTTGAACACAAAGGCAGGTAGGACACAATCTCATGAACATCTAATGAAATGCCACGAAGTTTCACATTTCAAGAAAAAGGTTCGCGATATCAAAAAACTCCAACAGGCCATGAAATGTGAAGAACAAATAGCTCTGGGCCAAAATCCAAGAAATCTCCATCTACAAGAAATGAATCGAGGTGTGAACCCAGATGATGATCAAACATAATGTGAAGAACATGCCACAATGTGCACAACTAAAGATAAGCCAAATCGAAGGAACGCCACTGAAAATACAAAGACTGTAAAAATAGGAACAACTGAAAAAAAAATTGGTTGATGCAAGATTACCAAAGAACCCAAGATGCTCTTGCATCAATGTATTCTTGTATCTTTCATCCCTAGATAGTGTTTCACACTCTCTTTCTATCTATTTTTAGGGGCATATTTTCTTTCGAGATGTGGCTTGGACCTCTATTTATTGTGCACCCTCTCAAGGAGGCATCACTAACTCCTCCTCCATGTGTTCGCTTTGCTTGACTACCTAATTTTCCTATCTAATTGGGGCATTTTGTAACTCATTTTCTTCTATCCCCTATGTCATGTTTTTTTCTTTGCACTAATTTTATTCTAGTGCCACTGCAAAGAGTGGCACAATGTAAACACCTAAATTAGATTAATTACATTAAACATTTTTTTAGCCTAGTTGCATTTATTGGTTAAATAATTATCTATGATTTAATTAATTAATGACATCTCCTTAGCTAAATTAATTTAATTAATTAATCTATAACCCTATTAATTAATTAATGACAACCCAAATCCATTTAATAAATTAATTAACCTCTTTCCTCTATTAAATTAAATAAATTTGTCTTATTTAATTTATTTTTTCCTTTTCCTCCTTGCTTCAAAAATGATTTAGTTTAATTAATTAATTCTTATTTGAGCATATGGCTCCCAACCTTAACCACACTCCTAACTCATTCCTCTAACCTAACCCACTAACTAACCCTTGGTCCCAACCAACCTTATCCCCTTAACCTACATCTAACCCCCAACCCGCTAACAGACCCTTCAACCAACCTATGAGTCAAACCAACCTTATCCTTCCAAACCACCCATTAACCAACCCTATCCAAATATGTGCACATTCTTATTTTTAATAAATGGAAAAATAAATCCAACTTTGGGTGGCATTCCTCTAAAATTGACACTTGGCCTCCCTTCCACATGTCATCCTTTGAAATGCCACTTCTCATTTTTTTATGACAAGTTTTGCATTTTGAGAACCCCTCATTTTGCATCCAAATCATATTTAAACCCTCCAGTTTTCTTCACAAATCATCCACATTCATTTCAAGTAACTACATAACGCTATTTTATTTCTAGATTTCTCATCCATTTTTATGTATAGCACCCCCATAATGCCAAATTTCCTACTCATTTTAGAATTCACAATTATATAATTTTGCATCCATTTACATACATTTTAGTTTAATTTCATCATCCTTTGGATCATCAAATACATAGTTTCACCTTCATTTACATCCATTATCCTCATTGTGGAGCATATTGGGAACTTTTTGAAGAAAATTTAGTAAGCACACATACCAAAATACCAAACCAAAATGATAAATCCTCAACAAAGGAGGCTTGAGTGTTTGTATTTCATACTTTCTTGTTTATTATTTAGTCATGTGTTAATGTCAAGTCTTAAGTGTTTGTTTGAATCTATATAGCTTAAATTATTAGCTTAGCATTTCAATTGATTTTTATTACTCATATGTTTACACACACAAAAACCCTAAATGGGCCAATTGGTTTTAATCATCCCTTTAACAACATCAACTATGAGCTTTGAATCTCCTTCTATAGCAAGAGCATTGATACCCGCAGAGAGTGAAAATTTGATTCTCCGATATAGAGCCCTACATTTTTCCTAGTTATTGATGGAGCCATTCATGTTACTAGTATAGGTCACAACCAGTTCCCCCTTGGAAAATCTAATAACATCCCCTCTAGTAGCCTTATCTTGTTTAGCATCTCCATCTATTTGAGCTTATACCAACCATGGCTAGGAGGTTTCCAATTAGTATTCCTTCTTGTTATTCTTTTGGAACTATTAAACTTCGCATAAGCTTTGGTAAAATCCTAGTTTTTTTCTATTCTGTCATCAAAGGGGGTTAGGGGGTAGTAAAGGCATTTCTAGGTGGTAATCAAAAAATTCTCTGACAACATCTTACTTAGGGTTTTGAAGATATTCTCCACAAAGTGTTTAGCATCCCTAAAAATCCTATTATTCCTTTCTTTCCATAAGCTCCAACAAACATGGGGGGTGGCGGGGGGGGTATTTGTCTCCAAAGTTATTTAAGAAGAGGGTTGCAAGTAGGTCCTCTCCATTTAAATACAAATTGTTTTAAACCACTACTGTTGACTGAAGGTATTTCATGTTCTATCATCACCCCTTGTCATAACTCTTTGGCAAATGGACAATGGAGCATAATGTGAGGGATAGAATCTTCCTCGTGCTTCTAGAGAACACACCTATTTGGCAGTTGGAATTCCCTCTTTATAAGGTTTTCTTGGGTTAGGAAAATCTATTAGGCATGGTTGTCCAAAAAAAAATGATTTTAGAAATTAGATGGGTGTTCCAAATCTTTCTCCAATAGTTTGGTGAAGTGTCATCTTTCATCAGTAGATTGTAAGTTGATTTAATAGAAAAATATCCTTTGTGGTATTTATTCTAGATAAACTTATCCACCCTTGGGAACAAGGGAGGTCTAACCCTATTTATTATTCTTTGTATCTCAGTGGCTTTCAAAACCATATTAGGCTGGCTTTGGCAGCATTGAGTGAGGTCTTTTCATATCATCAATGTAGATATGTAATCAACCACCCAAGAATCAAAGAATCTTTTACAAATTTCCAAAATACCTCTGAAACTCATATCAGTTTCTAGAGTATTTCCCCCAACCCAAACATCATCCTAAAATATAACAAGCCTTCCATTTCCCACCTGTCATTTTAGATGAGATTGTATGAGAATTATGCACTTAATAATGTTATTCTAGATCTTATAACCAGTAGGATAACTAGGGGTAGAAAGAATTTTGTAGAAAATTTCAAAATTAAGATACTTAGCCCTCATAAAATTGCACCAGTTAGAATTCTCAAGTACAAGTTTCCATCCCATTTTTTCTATCAGTGCTTTGTTGAGGATATTCAATTTCCTAATACCTAACCCACCTTCATGTTTTGGTTTACACACTGTGTCCCAATGACAAGGGCTAAGATTTTCTTTTCCTCCAATAAAATCCAAAGAAAATTCCTCTATATTCTTTCTTGTTTATCTGCCATGTTACCAGTAAATTTGAATAGGGATAGGAAGTAAACTATAATACCTTAAAGATAAGCAACAAGAAGTTGGAGCTTCCCTACACTACTTAAAATTTTACATTTCCACCTTGCCAAATTCTTTTGGATTTTTTCCAATATAGAATTCCAAAAGGTTGGGGTCACATCCTTCCCAGTAAGGGGAAGGTCAAGGTAAGTACCAAGAAGAAAAACACTCTGAAAATCTAAGATGGTTTTAGTTTTTTTTTGTAGTTCCTCTTTGGTGTTGAAGAAGTATACACTACTTTTCTCATAATTGATGTGTTTACCCAAAGCTTTTGCATAATTAGTAAGAAAAGCCTTACATTCCCTTACCTCAATCACCTAAGCCTTTCCAAAGAGGATAGTGTTATCAAAAAACTATTACAAGACATGAGGGGGAAGAGTGGAAGCAACTTTAACCCCTTGTATTCTCTACAAACTAACTAGGTTGAGAAAATTTATACCCAAAACCTCTAAAAATATAATAAATAAGTATGGTGGTAACAGGTCTCCTTCTTTGATGTCCTTATCAAATCCAAAGAAACCCTTAGGAACTTCATTAATAATGGTTGAGAATCAAACATTTTCCACACATTCTCTAATCAAGTTTATTAGTCTTTCATTGAATCCCAGGTGCAATAAAAGTTTGAACAAGAAGGTCCATCTAGCCCTATCATAGGCTTTAGAAATATCAAGCTTTAGGACCATTCATGGAATGTAATATTGGATATAGTGTATAACCTCATGAGTGGATACTATCGCATCAAAAATTTTCCTTCCAGGGACAAATATTTTTTTATTATAGTTGATAAAACCATCCAAAAAAGGTTTAATCCTATTCACTAAAACTTTGAAGAAAATCTTATATATAGTATTGTAAAGACTAATAGTTTTGAAGTCTCCTAGTCTTTTAGACACTTGAATTTTTGGGAATAAAGAAATGAAAGTGTTATTAAAATTCTTCAGTAGCTTACCTATTATAAATAAATATGTAGTTGTCATAGTGACATCATAACACATAATGTCCCAAAATTCTAGGAAAAAGGTATGAGGGAAGCCATCTGGACCTGGGACATTCTAAGCACCCATAGAGAAGACATCAGTATACACTTCCTCTTCAGTAACAAGAGTGGGAATCTAATCATTATCTATTGGCCTAATGGCATGAGGGAGGAAATTTAAAATCTATTCTTCTAGGGCATAAGGTCTAATTCCACCAACCTCACTATAAGCTTGTTTGGAATAACCCACAACTATTTCTCCCAATTGAGAGTCCTCATTGATTTTTGATTCAAATTATTTATCAAACTCTGGATAGTATTCATCTTTCTGTGTTTACTTGCTAATTGGACAAAATTGAGTCATGTCACCTTCTTTCAGTTACTGTGCTCTAGATCTTTACTTCCAATAAATCTCTTCCCTCCCCAAATTAACTTTTCACTTTTTCCTATAAATTTCTTCTTCACATTGCAAAGATTGGGAATAATATCCCATAGAAATTAAATTCTGTATAGTTTCAAGCTTGAAACTTATATCTTTTTTTATGGTTGAAAATGTCCCAAAAGTTTATCTATTCCACCCTTTCTCTTGATTTCTAGTTAAATCCAACTTTTGTTAAACTCGATACATAGACGACCCCTGCATAAGAGTATTCCACCAATTTTGAACACAAGATTTAAAGTCTGGGTGAGAAGCCCACGTGATCCCATAATGGAGGGGGAGAGGTCCACTTAGGGGTTTTCCAATCTAATGTAGCATAATAGGGTTATGATAAAATATTGATCTTGGGAGAGCTAAGACAAGACAAATTAACTTGAATGAGGTTACTCCCTTTCCTATTGTTAGACTAGGTGAAGGGTTGACCCATGAGTTCAAAGTCAAAAATCCTATTCCTACTAATAAAATCCAAAAAATCGACCATGTTGTCAATGTAATCCATTAACCCTCCCATTTTTTTAGAAATGAACAGGGGTTAGTTAAAATCTCTAGCCACCATCCATACTAATTCCAAATCATCAAGGATAAGAGAAGAGATCTCATCCCAAACCTCCTTATGCCTAACTGGTTATTAGGAGCATACACATTAAACGAATGCCATAAATAGTAACCCAAGGTGAAAGTATTAACTAAAAAATTAGTAGAAAAGGAATAGATACCTCCTTTGAGTTTGTTAGAATTCCACATAATAACCACTCCTCTTGAGGCTCCATTAGCGTCACTTATGAAGAAAGTGGAGCTTAACCATATTCTATTTGTAATACTAGTAAATGTGTGTATAGTCATTTTCACTTCTTGTAGTAAAATAATATCTACTTTTGATTCAAAAATATAGTTTCTCAATGTATATTGCTTCTGAGGACTATTTAGCCCTCATGTTCCATGAAAGAAACTTCATTTTTTTACATTTGGTATTTGCATCAAGGGTCCTTTGTTGTCCATTGGCAATTTCTCTAGCCATCTCCTTATACCTTGAAACCTCTATGAAGGGTGACTTGCCTTACTTTCCAAGCCCACATTTACCTTCTCAGTTCTAATTTTTCTTCTTCTAGGTTGTCCATTTTTCCCCCTCTATGAGAAATGGGTTGCTAGTTGTAGCACCCAAGGAAAGGTATGACCTTTTTTTCTTCAGGGGCTTCTTTCTTTGGTTGTGAGGGTTCAATTTTTTCTAGAATACATTCGATCTTAGGATCATTTGAGATCTAGCTTCATGTTTGTGTCAGCACTACAAGTTCGGTATCTTCCTTTGTCTGACCATCTTCCCTTCAAGCTTCTTCCTCTATTTGCTTCTCAAGGGAAAATGGGGTTTGTCCTCATATTTCCTTATGTTTTAGGAGAACTATAAATATATTGTCAAGAGTTATAAGAGTTTCCCCACCTATTTTGTAAGCCTTTGGAGTAGAGAAAATTTCCCCTTCCTCCAAATAGGTATCATTTCCAAGAGGATGTCACTCCTCTTTTGGAATCCTTGATGTATTCTTAGAAGTAACTTTCTCTAGAATAGGGGATCTATCCAGAGAGTTCATTAATTCCATTAATCCACTATGAAAGGATAGTCATCATCCCCCAAGCTATCTCCAACTTATAACTTGTTTCCCATCGTGTGAGAGGGTGAAGATAATTGTTCCTTTAACTTAAGATCCTTCATCGAGGGGGCCTCTATAGTCTTCTATAACATGTCCAGGTTTGAAATATTTTTGCCAGTAAATAGTAGCATTATCATAGGCCAAATCTTGAGTCGATTTTCCCAATTTCAATTATAGAGTAATGAAATTATGAACAGTTTTATTGATAGCAACATTAACACAAAATCGGGCAAAGACTAACCAGGATCTTGCCTGGGTCATAGCATCTGAAGTCACATAGTTTCTAAATGTGTTACCAATCCATCTGAAGATTTTCTCATCCAAAAAATCAAGAGGGAGTCCTAGCATTCTTACCTACACTAGAGCCATTCTGTTAAGATCAACCACAAGGTTAAACCCCAATTTCCATATGCATAAAGAAAGATTGTGCTTACCATAAGTTCATGATCCCGCTAGGACCTTTATCATGTCCTCCTCTGCCATAAATTTGAACAAGGATAGACCTCCTAGCATAGCGCTAGTAGAAACACTGCCTTTCATGTTCGGCCAACCTTAAAGATCACACACTAAGGTTTGACTTTTGAACTGGTTGTGGCCCCCACTCCCCTACCGTTTAGTGGATCCTTTTGTCTTCCGTTTCCCATTCTATTTGGCACTGCACTCCTCTTTCACGACAGTCACTGTCACTCTGCATTACTCAGTACGAGAGTGTCAGGACATAGATTGATAAGATAGGAATCACACGCCATCCAACTAGAATCACATGTCTTCACGTGGCTATTCCATTGGTTGCTGACTTCCCAGATTTAAATAATTTTAATTAGGCCGAGTTGCAAGTTATCAAACTCCTGCATACCTCGAATTACGATATACCATATTCTCTAGGCAATTAGATTTTTAGTCTCGCCTATTTAAAATATTTATGATTGAAAATTGTACTTAATTGCTGATCTATTTTATATATGAATTTTTATATTGGAATTTGAAACAGGCATGTTATTTATATTTGTTACTATTATACTCTTATTAAACTCAAGTCAATACGATTGTTGAAAATCTATATGCATATGTATTCCATCGAGATTCATTCTATACAAGTAAAGATAATTGAAAATGTTCTAAATATTTCTTTCAATTAATTATAAGAAAACATGTATTACAAAATTTTATAGCTAAAAAATATATCTCTAATCAAATATTAGAAAATTTAAAATCTCTCCATTGAATACAATTTTTGCAAAGAATTTTACGATACTACAAGATGTATAGCACATTATCTATAACATTGTAAGATTCCCAATCAAAAGGACAATCCAATCCTTCTTTTGTGCTTCTCCTTGAATAAAATTCATCCTTGCAATATTTAAAATATGTTGTGTCCTTATACCTCATTGTTGAATTATCACATTTGATGCAAATCTCCATATGTTTGGTTCCCTTGTATCTTTCAAACAAATCAAAATCTTATAGATACTATAATGTTTTTTTTTTCTCTCTCAAGCACACAAGATGAAGAAATCCCTATGTCAAAACTCAGACACTCATGTTGGTTTGTGGTGACTGATCAGGGAAGTACTATACACTTTTCTACAATTCGTGGGGTTGAATCGTCAAGCATTTCCCTAGGTTGACCTGTCAAGCAAGTTTTAGGGTTAGGATTTTCTATAAGAAAAATGGTGTTAGGGTTATGGTTGGTTAGAGTGAAGAAGTATTGTAATGTTTGCACCAGTATTGAGCTACAAGGGATCGCTGGTTGTAATCAGTTGAAATTACTGAATAATAATATTGAACTCTCTATTTGGTGGACATAGCCCAAGATTGGGTGAACCGCGTTAAATCTATCTTCTTGTTATACTTATGTGTTTTTTATTTCTTTGCATTATTGGTTATATTTTCATGTAACTGTTAGATTTATGTCTTCTAATCCTAACAACTCTTTCCCAATAGCTGGAGTGGTTTCCAAGAAATCTTCAATCAATAATTGACTCGATTGCATAAAAAAGGTAAAATATTTTGGTAGCATATTGAGAATACCATATAAATAAGAGAACAAGATAACTACTCAACTAATTAATATTCATTAAAGATTTAATTTTCCTATAATGGTTCCAATTATTAAAAAACCACACTTCCTTATTTGTATTATTATAGAGCCCTCAAAATAGTATATTTAAAGCTCGAAATACATTCGAGAATAAATTTCACACCAAACAAAACTTACACAATTTAATAGGTTTTATCACTCTTATTTCCTTGACATCAAATCCATATTCTATAAATCTTGAAATAATTACATTTTGTGTGTCATAAACGTTTGGAACAAATCCTCCACACACTTTCAATAAGTAACTTCAAAAATCTAAATGGGCTTCACAGTATGGGCAGGAGGGTTGAACTCTACACTGCCACATTGTTGCAATATGGAGAGACTGTTGGCATAACTGCACTAGTTGATAAGGATATTAAGTTGATGAAAAGGTTAGATCAATTATATTTTTTTCATTGATGTCAAATAGTCAAAGGAGAAAAGTATTAACTATCGGCATAAAGGAAGACTTATCAGCATAAGGAGGTTAGCTATCAGCAGCCAACAACTATCGGTTAAAAGAGAAATCATAACGCATCCCACAAGAAGGAAGAATGGGAAAACAATAGAATAAGATTGATGAAGTAATGATCGTTGGATCTAGGTTTACATTTTGTTGAGTAACAATTATCTACTTAAGGAAGAGACAAGATGAAGATTGGTATCATGACAAAGGAGAAGACAAAATAACGGTGGAATAGAGGAACTAGTCGGAGAAGGATTGTTGTTATCACAGAAGAGGATACAGAGGATTGGAATGGTATATTATTATGTTAAATAAATTTATTAGATATGATATAGTAGAGATAGTGCAAACTACAGATCACTTTATAGGTTGTTACTATCTAATAATTGTGACAATTAAATCCCTTATCGGGTGACCCTAGTAGGTCTATTGTAAATCCTTTAACAGGGTGACATTCTCGAAAGAGAATTTAAAATCCTCTAACCAGGTTACTCCTAATAGGGTATAAGACTTTAACAAGTCTCTAGATGAATCCCATAATTGGGCAACATTTAACAATGCTTTTGTAAACCTTAACCAGACTTATTTCAGAAGAGTACAACTATTTGTGGGCACTGATCTCACATCGTGGTTTTTTCCCTAATAGGGTTTACACAAGATAATACAAGTGTTAATGTTGTATGAATCTTTATTTTATGTTGCATGGATGTTTAGTGTTATGATAATTGATAACACTGTTATAGGTAATTAAGATATAATCGGTAAATCGGTTAAGTGAGGATTTGGAATTGAGTTGTAAGATTAAGTTGGTGATTACTGATTCACCCCACCCCCTCCTCAGTAACCTTTTATCTATCTACGATTGGTATCATAGCTTTGGTTCCTTGATTTACAAGCTTAACCGCTTAGGGAAAAGATCTCAAGATGTATAGGAAGGACCCACCTAAGTTTAATAAGAATGCAGATGAATTTGGAATGTGGGTAAGTAAGATAAAATTGCACATGTCAGGACTCTTAAATAATGCAGTAGATTTTCTTACCAATGAATATGTACAACCTTTCAGTGTACTTACCGAAGCAAAGAAGAAAGAGAAGTTGATTCATAATGTCATGCCCAAAATTTGGGCAAAACACAACAATGAATTTTTTTTTAAAGACTAATGTTAACTATGTCTGTATGTGCAAGAAACTATAATTGTAACTACTAGTTAGGTTTATGGTTACATGTTAAGTACCTCAAATAAATTTGAGGGGCATCATGACCATTGTGATTGGGTCAACCTCCCTTAGGATAAATAAATTCGCTAATAGGTTTACTAAGTTGACTAGGTTTGACTATGATAAACCCATTTGATAATTAAATTATATTAATAGCATTAATGTCCATATGTTACAATTTAATTATTAAATTATCCCATTAGTTTTGATGAGAAACTTAATTATCAACTCAGACATCATGGAAAGACTGGATTAGGTTATACTGAACAAGGTGAATCCTCACAGCAAGGAACTCAAAAGAATAGAAAACCTACTTGTAATCATTGTGGCAAGTTAGGAAACACAAAAAACAAGTGTTGGAGCAATGGAAAATCAAAGTTTAATGGTAAATGCTACAGATGCAACTAATATGGACATAGGGCAAGTGAATGCACTGAGAAACCAAAGTTTGAAGGAAAATGTTTCAATTGTAACAAACAAGGTCACAAATCCTCCAAGTGCAGAACTAAGAAATGGAACCCTGCTGAACAACTAGCTAAAGCAATTTTTGATTGGGATTACAACACATTGAGCAGATGTTGTCACTATGGTGAATATGGGCATATTGGTGCAAATTGTGTAAAGACTCACCTCAGAAAAAGGAATCCTACTAAGAGATGTTATGTATGTAAACAACTTGGTCATCTAAGCAATAATTGCATGAATGAAGAGAAAGTGGATACTAGTTTTGAGAAAGGAAAAGAAAAAGTTTCTGAAATCAGAACTCAGATGAGTCAAAAGTTGGTAAGGAAATCTCCTCAGAGTTCAAATAAAAAAAATCAAGGATCGAATGGCACCCAAAGCAGTGAATTGGGTGGATCTACCATCTCCTAATAAACATGCAAGGAGACTACTGGAACTGTGCATACATGACATACTGGAACTGTGCATACATGACATCCTACATCAGTTCCAGACATGATAGTAAGTCCAAATCAACATATTGATGCTCTAAGACACATTGTATTTTAACCAAGTCAAGATCTCAATAACACCCGAGTTGTACAGGCTTAACTGAGTTAAGTTGGGTTGTATGGTTTTGAGGATACATAAGTTAGTGTTCGGTGAGCTTCATTCAGAGCTATGCCAGCTACCATGTACGAAGCATTGATTGAAAACTCAACAGTAAAATATCTTATAAAAGATGAACTTCAAGTGTTATTATTTACAAATATTTCAGTTTACAGAGTGATATAGTGCCTCAAGCGATTCATAGAAAATTTGTATTTGAAAGTTTTAAGTTGTAAAGTTTTATCGAACCTCTGAGCATAATGACATCCACATCCAACAGCAAGGTTAAGAAAGGATTTGAGATGTTGGTCAGGAATGCAATTTGCGAGCCTCCTAAGTTTAAGCTTCATCCAGTGGTTGCAGAGGAGATAGACCTGATGGGAGCTCATTCCCTAATTCGTCCAAGGGTATTGTTGATCAATGACATCCAAGCCTTCTATCATTGCACAATTCACCAGATTGGAACATTGGAAATGAAGAATTATTATGATAAAGTCTGTGATGGTAGAAATATGAAGCTAGAGCATAAACATATAGAAGTCAAGGTTTTTACTCACATCATGCATACACCACAAAATTTCTAGGTTAAGTGGATTAGGTTCATTTTGAGCCATGTTCACAACATGCAGCTATGGCTGGAGAAACTAGTGAAGATTACAAAGACAATGTTACACCGTGTTATAGGGCATCCTATGTTGGACAAGTCTAAAGCCACCAAAACCTTACCTCGGGATGTCCTAGCTGAGAAGACTCTTGTCGAGTGGGACGAAAGAGGTATGAGACTAAATGGAGTAAGTGACATGGAATTGAAGTTTGGGATTCATGTTATTTCTCACAAAATCTATAGGTTTGATACCAATTGTTGGAAATATGTTAGGTCAAGGTGATTGAGAGGGGGGGGGTGAATCACGAACATATAAAACTTAATCCTTTTAATCCAATATTAGATTATCTAATCTGATTGTGTGCATGAAATGAAAAGAAATAAAACATCCACAATATTTGACACTTTGTTAGGAGATTTATTAAGGACTGTTAGGTCCACCTTGTTAGAGGATTTTGCTGGTGCACCTGTTAGAATGAACCAATAGATGATCTTCAATGAAACTTTTATTTTCTAAATAAGATTCAATGATATAAACTAATCACCTGACTATTATGGATGAGTCTCTATTGTTCCTTATACTGATGTAGCCTTTAAAACAATATGTCTCTTCATATTCGTATACATGCTTCTATTCAGATATTCACACACATTTTGGATACCTTATATTTATATTTATACCTTAACCAAACCAAATGAAATTGTAAGTCGGATTCCTTAAGATAAATTAATATCCAATAATATAAGCTAGGTTGGCCCAAAATTGTCACTCGGGTCCAGTAATCCACTTGGGCAATATACTGGCACTCGGGCATTATGCTGTCACTCGAGAAACATACTACACTCTGTCACTCAGGCTACTCTCTGTACTCAGTCTACTCTGATCACTCGGGTAATATTAATTACCACTATCTGCTTGATCAACACTACCACTGCTCGGATTACATTGTAACTACTCGGGTTGCATTGCTGGCTCTGTCAACATTGTGATGACTACATGTGTTTTGGCACTTATTGACTATATGTCTTGCCATAAGGTCATCAATATATATATATATAGATCTTTTGAGAAGCGAAGTATGAGAATATGTATGGATAAGATATTATGTGGATGTGATGCATGGATGCATTGTGATGTGAGAATTTAAAAAAATAGTGATGTGAGCTACAATTGGAACTACCTAAGCACAGAAAATTCTTGTTTGTTCATTCTTAAGAAAAGAATTGTAACCGAATAGTATTTCTAATTGTATGAGCAGTGTGCTCAGTATACCTTTAACAAGGTTTTTTATTCCTGTAATAGGGAAATATAGTAATGTAATATTCATCTCCTAATAGGGCTAGGTCTCCTAACAAGGAGACGATACTTTTAGTGGATATTTTTGGGTACTATCCCCACCGGGGTTTTCCCTTGGCCAGGGTTTCCTCGACAACAATTCATGATGTTATGAGTTATCTGTTGTGTGTTTATGTTCTTTTCATTTCAGTATTTATTTGGTTAAGTTGAAAATTAATTGGTTCATGTTTAAAGTGTTGCAATACTGACTCACCCCCCTCTTAGTATTACGTAAACTTAACACTCTCATATGGTTGGAGATAAAGCTGAAGATATACCACTTTAGTCTCCACTTGATGTAAATCCAATTGTGATAAATGATGAAGTAGTTGACATTGATGCAAACAAGGTTGACGAGGCAGGAAAGAGTAAGGAACCAGAATAGATAACTGAGATCACAGACCAACCAAAGGACACAACTGAATAGGTAAAGGATACAGAACAAGGTGAAGCTACTCAAGAATATCAAGATGAACAAAATCAAGATCAAGCACAAGACCAATAGACAAACAATGACACTAATACAACTAAAACAGAGGATGCTAGTGATAAGAAAAAGAGAAGGAGAATAGAAGACGATGGAGAAGAATAAGATGAAGAAGATGATCCATAATTTTCCATTCTAAAGAAATAATTTAAAAATTTGAAGCCAAAGGAACAATTGCTATTTTCAAAGAAATTGGCAGAAAATGCTGAGTAGAACAAAATAAAGCAGAAGAAGTACAAAAAAAAAGTCCTAAGGAAAACCATTGCTATACTTTATGATCTAGTACTAGATGTAGATATCTATGATGAAGCATCTATGATTGATCAACTCAAAACCTTAGTTGATGTAATTACCAGTCTAGATCATGGTATGGAAGAGGAAATGATTAAGAGAGCAGAAAAGAGATTGGAGAAGGAAATGATGGAGAAGCTACTGCAGAAGATTGCACTTGAGAAAGTTTAATTGTTTGAACTAGTTAAGGAACTCAAGAAATCATTATTGGAAATTGGAAAATTCTTCAATAAGATATCTATTTTAACCAACTTCACTCCAGAGATTATGACAAAGAAGGAAGATCTAGAAACAAAATTGACTACACTTGTCAACCAATTGGACTCCTTAAACAATTCAATGATGGAGCATAACACAAAGTTGAAATCATTATCACACAAGGAAATAGAATTAAAGGAAGACGAGGACATAATAATAATGACATTGCTTGAACTACAAGGATTCTTGACTCCACTTATGGACATTATACAAGAATATCTTAAGCAAGTTGATGTGTTGATAGGTACTCCAGATATGAGTACAATTTCCAATATGGAGGATCTAGCTTCAAACATAAATATTCATCAAATTTCCTTGAGAGGACTGAAATAGTCATGGGAATATTCTCTTGTCATTGGAAAGGTACATTTCAAGACTATATTTCAAAAACTGTAAAGTATGAAGACAATTGTACAATACTGGTAAATTTTCATCATAGTTTTGGCAATATTGTTAAAAAAAAGGGGAATATATCAGTAGATCAAAGGGGTGCGAGTAAATAGCAGAAAGAAGAGTTATAGATTTAGGGGGACTATGTTAGTAGACATGGAATATAGTGAAGATGTTTTGAACAAGTTTTTTCCATCAATGTCAAAGGGGGAGAATGATGATATCAAAATGATGATAGATGACATTGATGATGATCTTATAGAGTATGGTTCTCATTAATGGAAAACCATTACACAAGTAAGGAATTTAATCCAACTAATACACAGTATAACCAATACCTAAATAGGAGAATAGGTGAACAGGAGAATAGGTGAACAGGTGAACAGGTGACGGACAAATCGGTTAAGGAAGACAAGTATGATATCGGTACATTGGACAATGTAGAGACAACAGGTATACTAAGATTCATGACCGCACCACTTAGGTCATACCAGTGAAAGCATAAATGAAGATAACACCAACTGATTATTTTAGTGAATAGGTAAAACCAAAGGTTATTGAACAATTTTACTGAATTGGTCAAAGCAGTTATGACTGTGCAAGATTCAATGAATCTATACAAAATAAAAATTGTAGTATATTGTTGGAAGAATTGAATAAGTCAATTTCTTGGTAGTTGTATATAGATTTGATTTTGAATCCAAGGCATATTCTAATGAATAATAATGAAAAAATATTTTACGTTGGAGATAAAAACTTGAAGTTTGTTATGGATGACATAGTAAGAATTTAATGTTTCGGTGAGTTAGTTATGATTGCAAAAGATATTTTGGAGGGAAATAGAAACCCTAATTAAGTTTTTAATCAAAGGTAAAAAAGGTTATAAGATGATAGATGTTGAGAGAGTTAAGAAGTTAAAGAAATAGAGTTGAATTATTGCTGAAAAGTGAGATCTTGAACAATGATTGCAGAACCAATTTAAGAGAAGATTCAGGACAGAGTTCAAAACAAGAACAAAAAATTAAAGGATCTAATTAGCATTTAGGAGTGCATTTCATAGGTCATTTCTATTATTGTATTCCTAACATTTTCAACAAGTTAAATCCTTTAATCAGGTGGTCTCTCACAAGACTTAATTGTAAATCCCTTAACAGTGTGAACACTATAATAGTGGGATTAAATTCTTTAACAAGGTAGTCTATAATAGGACTTTAGATACTTCTAACAAGGTATCAGTGACTCCTAAT
>MU227575.1:152015-164758 GCA_018584345.1 Thuja plicata | reverse complement strand
AGGTTATCTGCCATAAAAAGCCTATTCAGGTGAAGGTTCACCCGCCTTGGTCCTGTAGAGCCAGAAGCGTAGGGGAAGAGGATCATAATTGATCATTCCCGTTAGTTGGCCAAAAATAATTGGATTTTCCATCATTGGATTGGCAAGTCCAAAGGAAATTCAATTCAGAATTTTTGGGCACCAACATAAGTAACAACAAATTCCAAATGAAACACTTATTTTTAGGTTCAGGAGGACTGGTTCACAAACAAGACAGCACTGTTTTCCATGCATCTGAATCATTATTTTTGTTCCAAGAGGAGAGATGGGAGATAATGTCTAGGTTATCAGAGAGTAGGGAGTAGATAGACTTGGCTTTAACAGCAGGAAGAGGAGATCCATCAGGCCAAGTGAAGTTAAGGAATTTGTTCTCCACGGTTACACAAGGTTTAAGAAGGGAAAGGGTTGATCAGGCAAGTCTTAGGACGATGTATTTTCTCCACTGAGTGGGGGGATATCAAACTTCTCAGTAAGATCCTGCCAAGTAATCAAATGATCTCCTTTGATAATGTCATTGAAGGTTCTCAATCCTCTGTCAGCCCACATTTTAGCAGAGAAGCCCTGTAGAAGAGCAAACAGTTTTTCATTATGCTTCAAATTCCACCATACCGATCTCTCTCCGCATATTTGAGATTTTATATCTATTATATCATTCTGAGTGATGTATTTCCTTGTCACATTCCATGCTTTCCATATTAAAATGAAAACAGCAGAACCTGCTGGTTTAACTGGAAAGTTACCAGCAATGATATCCGCCAAAGGAAGACCACTCCATGACTAGTTATGAGAAGGAACAACATTGGAGATATTATCCCTAATCAAAATTTTCCATGGTTCATTACCTTGTAGGGCTTTAAAAATCCATTTGGCTGGCAATGATATCCCTTGTGTCCTGAGATCTTTCAACCCCAATCATCCTCTTGTTTTGCTCATATAGCACCAGGCACACTTCATTGTGTGGTATTTCTTTTTCCCCTTTCCATCCTACCAAAGGAAACTTCTGATTTGCTTCTAAATGTGTTGGAATTGGTATTGGTAGAATAACCATGATGAAGCATAGTATATATTGTATGAAGATAATATTTTTTGAATTTAGAAACTCAAAAAGTGGAATGGAAAATAAATTATTGGTCAAAATGTTGAACAAAATATTTTTTTTCTCTTAGTCCTTTCTTTCCATGACATTTTTCTTGTCTTTGTTAGTATTTTTGTCTTTTTATTTAAATTTGAGAGCACTTAGCAAGTCTAGTGCTAGATGTTTATGGTAAGGGAATTATACTTTTTTTCCTAGAATCCTTCATCTATTCTAATTTTTTATTTCTTGCTTCTTTATTAGCCAGGTAGGGAAATATATTTTTTCTTAGAATCCTTCTTCTATTCCATTTTTTATTATTGTTTTTAAAGAGATATAAAGAAGTTTTTGGAGCTTCTTTATTATCTAGTTATCAATCTAGCACACATACAAGTCTTGAAAAGAGGAAAGTGTTGAATTTCAAAGTGCCTATCAAAATATTTACAATCTCAAGGTTCATTTAAATCTCTACAATCAAGATTTTATATTTAAGCAATCTTCAACACCTCAATTACGATAGTCACATCTCAATTACAATAGTCATAAACAAGTGTACCTCTATTTTCTCTTTATTGTTCCTTGATTTTTTGACTTATTTGTTTGATCTCTAATCACTAAGGGAGAATCCACTAAAAGGTACGTAGACAAATATAGAAAGGTGATTCCTTGCGGTATCCATTATTGTAGCACCATCTTCTCTGATGAACTATAACTGATTGAATGTTTGAAGATATTAAGTTGATGATCACTGAGCTGTAGAAAGTTAATGCAAGACATTAAATCAAGTTAAATATATTGTATTGTCATTGATGTCAACTTGATATAATCTGATTGGTTATATGCATAGTGTCAAAGACTTCAAGGAATCAAAGAGATAAAGGTTATGCTATTAGTAATGCATAAAAGTTCAGTATACACCAAGTGCCAACAAACACCGACGAACAGTGCACCCCGACGGATAAAGAACCCCGAGAGAAAAGTCACAGTGATACTTGAGCAAGAAACCCGAGAAAGCATTACCGAGCAGAACCAAAGAGTAACCCGAGCAGAACTGAAATTCACAGTGTTGCCTGACGGACAGACAACCCCGACGGACAAAGATGCCCAAGGACAACTGAAGTCAAGACCGAACAAACAAGGAGTTAAACACCGATAAGAATTGAAGTTTAGAAACAACAAAAGACTTAGCTGGCAAGAGCTAAATATGGAGTTAATTGGCTGATCACATTGTTTTCATCGACAAGTTAAAAGCTACAGATAAGCTAGAGTTTTAAAGATAGTTTTATTCCAGTTGTCAAGGAGAAATCTGCGAGATAAAACTAAAGAAAGTTTTTAAAGCAAGAAAGGCGAGATTTCCAGATCATGTCAAGAACAAGAAAGACAAAGACCTAGAAATGGTGAAATCATGTCTATAAGAGAGATAAGCTAATTCATTATGAATTAGGGGGAAGAATAGAAGAGGATGGTGAAGAGAATACTGGTGAAGAAGACTTTATATAGTCCTTATCAAATAAGTTGAAGAACAGAGCTAAAGATGTCTGCGGACATCGAGCAATAGAGAAGCACATCATCACCGAGCAGAAAGAAGTGGAGCAAAGGAACATAAAGGAAACATTGATAAAAAAGGTATTATGTGCTTACAATAGATCTGAAGATCTGCAAGTTTAAGTTGTATATATGAACAGATCATATACTGTTTCCATTTAACCACTGATTCAGAAATCTCTTAACAGAGTGGGATTTAACTATCCTTTATCTAACAAGGTCGCACTTAATAGTGTGTTTGTAACCTTTAACATAGTTGGCTCTTCACCAAGCTCACTTCAGAAGAGTGAAAATTTTGGGTTACTGGTCCCAAGTGGTTTTTCCCTTAACAGGGTTTCCACGTTAAAAATCCATGAGTCAATGTGTATATGGTTCATTGCTTTAATGTTTTACTTTACACATTACTAAAATATGATTGATCGGTAAACACTAAGTTAGTTACTGTATTTCGGTAAAGGTTAGACTGCTATTGGGTAAAGATTAAGAAAAAGCATTAATAGTGAACTTCGAGCAGTAGTTATTTGATAATATTATTTAAGGGCATACATCTTGTAGGACAAAAAATAACTAGAGGTTTTTGTGGGTTACCGGTCCCAAGTGGTTTTTCCCTTAACAGGGTTTCCACGTTAAAAATCCACGAGTCAAATGTGTGTATGGTTCATTGCTTTAATGTTTTTCTTTACACATTACTAAAACATGATTGATCGGTAAAAACTAAGTTATTTATTGTATTTCGGTAAAGGCTAGACTGCTATTGGGTAAAGATTAAGAAAAAGGATTAACAGTGAAATTCGAGCAGTTGTTATTTGATAAGATTATTTAAGGGCATACATCTTGTAGGAAAAAAAATAACTAGAGGTTTATATTTGAGATATAAAGTTTTGTGGTTGGTTTATTGGATTAATTCTTGAGGCCACTGATTCAACCACCCCCCCCCCCCCCCTCTCAGTTATTCTAACAATTGGTATCAGAGCTTGTGTGCTTAGAAATGAAGGTTTCAAGACCTAAGATAAAGATCACAAGATGAGAAAATGGGATGTGCCTAAGTTGAACAAGGACAACTTTGCATCATGGCAAAGAAGGATAAGACTCCACCTATCAGGTATTGGAAATGATATTACTCAATACTTGGATACTGAATATGTGTTGCCTACTGGACCTCACACACTTGATTAATTGAGAGAAAATCATGAGCACAATTCTATGATGATAGAACTTGCTTCCTCACTCTCCGATGCTAAATTTCAAGATGTCATAACACGCACCACTGCAAAGAAAATGTGGGACAAATTGAAGCTAGTACATGGAGGAGATGCAAATGTATTAAGAGCTAAGGCAGAAAACCTAAGAGAAAAATTTGATGACCTAAGAATGAAAGAAGGAGAAAACATCACTCAATACAGTTGATAATCAAAGAGGTAGTCGATGCTATTTGAGGAATTGGAGGTGTACTTGAAGAAGAAATAGTGGTAAGTAAAATCCTAAGAACCTTACTGCATGTTTATGCTATTAGAGTATCTCCTATACAAGAAATGAGAGTAGTAGAAAATAACAAAGTCACTCTAGATAGTTTGGTTGGTAGACTTATTTCATTTGAGATGAATAAATTTGACAATAGTGTCTTACCATCTATTGAGTGTGCATTCCAATCTTCTTTGAAAATAAGTAAGTCAATTCATAAACACATTATGAGAAATGATAGTGAAAGTGATAGTGATGTCCAAGAGTTTGATGAGATTGAAGCACTAATGGCTAGAAGATTGCAGAGAGGCAAAGGTAGATACAAGGGTAAAATACCATTGGTATGTTTTAATTGTAAAGAGATTGGACACTTTGCTACTAGATGTCCTAACAAAAGAAAAGAAGACAGAAACAATGATAGATCATATGAAAAGAAGTTTGACAGAGGTGATGACAAAGATTACTGAAGCAACCGACAATCTGACAGAAGAGACAACTGAGACTACAAGGACAAAGGGAAGAAAGCTTGTTACCTAGCTAAGAATAAAGCTGAGAATACTGACACCGAATCTGATGAAAATATTGAGGTGGTATTTGTTACTATGAAGGATGATTCAGATGAAGATGAAAGGTATGTTGAGACTGCACTCATATCTAAGGTTAGTAAAAATGATGTCTGGATTATTGATAGTGGTTGTACTCACCACATGACTGGAGATAAAGAAAAGTTTGAAAATTTTGAGTATTATAATGGTGGATCAGTAAGAATGGGTAATGACTCACCTTGTTCGGTTGAAGGTAAAGGAACCATAATGTTGAATAATCTAATCAAATGTGAAAATGCATACTGTTTAAAAGGACTTAACTATAATCTATTTAGTGTTTCACAGCTGAATAAAATAGGTCACCGAGTTGCATTTGAGAACAAAAATATAGATATCTTTAATGAATCAGGAAGGTTGATTGGAACTGGTGAATAGACAAAAGGTAACCTATTCTATCTTGATGATATTAGCACCACTTGTTTAATGGCTAGAAACGAAGACATATGGTTGTGGCATAAAAGGTTATGTCATATGAATTTTGACAACATGATTAGGATAAGCAATAAAAGGAAAGTAAGAGTCTTACCAAGCATGTCAAAGCCCGACCATGTCATGCGTAAGAATTGTCAAAAAGGTAAAATAACAAAGTCTAGTTTCAAGAGAAAAACCTACACATCTAATGTCATTCTAGAATTAGTCCATACCGATATATGTGAACCAATGAGAACAAAGCATTACTATGGTGATAGATACTTCAATCTCTTTGTTGATGATTATTCTAGAATGATGACAGTTATGTTCTTAAAAGAGAAATCATAAGCATTCAAGATGTTTAAATGGTATGAAGCTATTGTATAAAAACAAAGTGGTAAGGAGCTGAAATGCTTAAGATTAGATAGAGGAGGAGAACTTATTTATGATGAGTTCACTAACTTTTGTAATGAGTATGGAATTCAAAGACAAGTTTCTGCACCAAGAACACCACAGCAAAATGGGATTGCTGAAAGAAGGAAAAAATCCATTATTGATTGTGCAATAACACTAATGATTGAGAAAGACATCACTCAAACATTTTGGAGACAAGTTGTGAGTACTGTTGTCTACACATTGAATAGAGTTCAACCAAAAAAAGACACAAATAAGACACCTTATGAGCTATGGTATGGATACACACCCAATGTAAGTTACTTTAGAATTTTTGGAAGTCAATGTTATATTTTGAAAGATGATAGAAATGGAAATCTTGACTCCAAAGGTGAAGAAGGAATATTTTTAGGGTATTCTACCAAAAGCAAGGCTTATAAATGTCTTAAGAAATCCTCTAAAAAAATAATTGAAAGTGCAAATGTCAGAGTAGATGAATTTGCAAAGAAAAATGATAAAGAAAGCATAAAGGAACCGGAAGACCACAACAGGTTTGTCTACAGTGAAGAACCCAACACTCTACCCAAGCAACAGTGTATCACTCCTGAGAAACAGAACAATGCACCTGAGCATCAAGCTGCAAACATCGAAAATCAAGAAATTGCTCTAGATGATGTTCCGAGCGATGGAGATCAGAATGAAGGTCAAAATGATGAACAAAGAGCTTAACCGATACTTGCCAATTATGTCAGAAGATACCATCCAAAAAACCATATCATATGAGATAAGAAGGTTGGAATGAGAAGAAGAAGTAAGTCACTAAACACTAGATGTTTAATTTGTGATTTTGAGCCTAAATCTGTTAATACTACACTTGAAAATGAATAATGGCTCAGTGTTATGAATGAAGAGATAGAATAGATTGAGAAGAACATAACATAGACATTAGTACCTAGACCAGATGACAATAATGTCATTGGTACCAAATGGATATTCATAAATAAGCTGAATGAGAATGGATAAGTCACAAGGAACAAAGCAAGATTAGTATCCAAGGGGTATGCACAAGAAGGTATTGACTATGGAGAAACCTTTGCACCCATTGCTAGACTAGAAGGATTTAGAATTCTACTTTCTTATGTTGCATTCAAAGGATTTAAGGTATACCAAATAGATGTCAAATCTGTATTCCTAAATGGAATAATAGAAGAAGAGGTATACATTGAACAACCAGAAGGGTTTGTTGATCCTAACAAGAGAAACATGGTTTGTAGACTACATAAAGCCTTGTATGGATTGAAACAAGCACCTAGAGCATGGTATGAAAGACTTCACTCCTATCTCATAAGTATTGGATTTGTAAGAACAAGTGAAAATAGTAATTTGTATTTAAAAGAAGATACTGATGATAACATTTTGATTGCTGAAATATTTATTGATGATATCATATTTGGGGGTAATGATATGTTATACAAATAATTTGCTAATTAAATGAGCAAAGAGTTTGAGATGTCAATGTTTGGGGAGATCAAATTCTTTCTTGGTCTATAGATTCTTCAACAGGATGTAGGCATCTATATCACACAATTCAAATACATCAAGGAAGTGTTGAAGATATTCAAGATGGAAGACTCCAGACCAGTTAGAACACCTATGGAAACTGGATGCAAGAGAAAAAAAGAAAGACAAGTCAACTGAGGTAAATCAGACCCTATATAGATCTATGATTGGAAAACTCATGTATGTTGTTCATACTAGACCAGATATAGCACATGCAATTGGAATAGTAGAAAGATTCTCTGCTAATCCCAAGGAATCACACATGACTGCTATCAAAAAAATTCTGAGATATCTAAAGATTACTGAAGACTATGGTCTATGGTATAAAAGAAAAGACAAATTTGAGCTTCAAGTCTATACTGATGCTCATTGGGATGGAAACTTAGGTGATAGAAAGAGCACAACAAGAGGATCATTATTCATGGGTGACAGACTTGTCACATGGATAAGTAAAAAGCAATGATGCATCTCACAATCTACTGCAGAAGAAAAATATGTGGTTGTTGCTGCAAATTGCTCTAACATTGCATGGATCAAACAATTACTGGAAGGTATGAATATGAAAGTTCTTGAACCAGTGATTATTTATTGTGATAATACCAGTGCAATAAATATTTATAAGAACCATTTCATGCATGCTAAGACAAAGCATATTGCTATCAAGTATCATTACTTAAGGGAACAAGTGTAAGAAAAAGAGGTGATACTAGAATATGTTCAATCCAAGGAATAGTTAGCAGACATATTCACAAAATCATTGCCTAAAGATACATTTGAGTACCTGAGAAAGAGAATAGGGTTCAGACCCTTGTCTATTAGTCACTAATATGACTAGGAGGTTGCATCAGCCTACACAAAATCAGAAGATCATTCATGTTGATGCAAGCAAAGAGATGAACTGCAAAGATACATCAATACACAGAAATGTACTTATCTGCACCAAACACCAGAGTCATTGTACTATTGATGGAAAGGGAAATTCAAGGAGTACATTATAAAAAGGAAGAAGGATATAGTTTCGCACTGCTGTCAAAAGGGAGAGAGATTATATATCCATATGAAATATCTATCATGATCATCCAAAGGGAGAAAAGTATTCTAAGGGAGAGATTACTCAAAGGGAGAAAGTATATTATCTATTGTTGTCAAAGGAAAAAGACATATGAATAGAATTATCAAGGAGAGGAACAGTCAAAGGGAGAGAAAAATTTAGAGAAGAGATTCTACAACAAAGGGAGAGACAGAATCAAAAATTGCTACATCTATCCAGTGAAGGGAATAAAGAATGAAGAAATTACTCTGCAAGAAACAAATCTAAGATAGAAGAGTTTATTGAGAGCCAGCCATTTGTATTTGTTATAGAACAAAACGTTTGGTAAATTGATGAACTACGACTGATATATTTTATATTGTATTAATAGTCATATAGTATGTTGCCATCAATACCAAAGGGAGAGATTGATGAACTATAACTGATTGAATGTTTGAAGATGTTAAGTTGATGATCACCGAGCTGCAAAAAGTTAATGCAAGACATTAAATCAATTAAATGTATTGTATTGTCATTGATGTCAACTTGATATAATCTGATTGGTTATATGCATAGTGTCAAAGACTTCAAAGAATCAAAGAGATAAAGGTTATGCTATCAATAATGCATAAAAGTTCAGTATACACCAAGTGACAACAAACACCGACAAACAGTGCACCCCAACGGATAGAGAACCCCGAGAGAAAAGTCACAGTGATACCCAATCAAGAAACTCGAGAAAGCATTACCGAGAAGAACCAAAGAGTAACTTGAGCATAACTGAAAGTCACAGTGTTGCCTGACGGATAGAGATGCCCGAGGACAACTGAAGTCAAGACCGAGCAAACAAGGAGTTAAACATCGATAAGAACTAAAGTTCAAGAAAGAAAAAAGACTTAGCTGGCAAGAGCTAAATATGGAGTTAATTGGTTGATCACATTGTTTTCATCGACAAGTTAAAAGCTATAGATAAGCTAGATTTTTAAAGATATTTTATTCTAGTTGTTAAGGAGAAATCTGCAGGATAAAACTAAAGCAAGTTTTTAAAGCAAGAAAGGCGAGATTTCTAGATCACGTCAAGAACAAGAAAGACAAAAACCTAGAAATGATGAAATCATGTCTATAAGAGAGACAAGCTAATTCATTATGAATTAGGAGGAATAATAGAAGAGGATGCTGAAGAGAATACTAGTGAAGACGACTTCATACAGTCCTCATCAAACAAGCTGAAGAACAGAGCTAAATATTTATGTGGACACCGAACAATAGAGATGCACAAAATCATCGAGCAGAAAGAAGTGGAGCAAAGGAACAGAAAGGAAATATTGATCAGAAAGGTATTATGTGCTTACAATAGATTTGAACATCTGCAAGTTTAGGTTGTATATATGAACAGATCATATATTGTTTCAATTTAACCATTGATTCATAAAATCTCTTAACAGGGTGGGATTTAACTATCCTTTATATATTGAGATACATCCAAAGGAGTATCAAAAATTTTCTCATGAAGATAGCATAGTGAAATTCTAGATATCAAGTGACAAAATATTATATTTAAATCCTCTAACACTTAACCTTAACAGTGTGTTTGTAACCTTTAACAGGGTTGGCTATTCACTGAGCTCACTTTAGAAGAGTGAAAATTTTGGGTTGTCGGTCCCAAGTGGTTTTTCCCTTAAAAGGGTTTCCACATTAAAAATCCATGTGTCAAATGTGTATATGGTTCATTGATTTAATGTTTTGCTTTACACATTACTAAAACAGGATTGATTGGTAAACACCAAGTTGTTTACTATATTTCGGTAAAGGCTAGACTGTTATTCAGTAAAGATTAAGAAAAAGGATTAACAGTGAACTCTGAGCAGTAGTTATTTGATAATATTATTTAAGGGAATACATCTTGTAGGACTAAAGATAACTAGAGGTTTATATTTGAGATATACAGTTTTGTGTTTGGTTTGCTAGATTAATTTTGGAGGCCACTGATTCACTCCCCCCCCCCTCAGTTATTCTAACACTTCTCACGTCTCTTATTTTTTTTTATTTCTCGATGCGGGAATTTCAAATATCATTTGTTATTTAAAGCATTTTAATTAATGATTAGAATAATTGATTAGATCAATGTAGTTATCTAATTACTCTTGTATTATAACACTTTATTACAACTCTTTGAATTCAAAACATCTTAGTGTTAATTTGGTGGATTAGATTTAACTTTTAGTTTGATCCTTGTATAGCTACTATCAAAATAACATTGTTCTTCATACAACTCTACAAACAATAAAAACACATTCACCAATTAGTTAAAATAAAATATTAACATTCATTCTTTGCAAAAATAAACAAATAATGTGTTTTTTAAAGTCATTCATGCACCAAAATTAAAAAGTGCAGCAACTCTCATTTTAAGAAAACAATCAATATTGGACTTTCAAAGGGGTATGTGAAAAATTATGGCATGTCAAACTAGGCACTTAAGTGGCAATGAAATTTCATAAAAATAGGGTTAGGCAACTTGACGTAAAAATTTGAATAAGTTATCAATCTTATATCAAAAATATGTAAGAAGAGGATCTGTAGCAAATTGAATATAATATTGTTTTACAAGATTCATGGTATAACTATTAGACTCATGTCCGGATGTGACACATCTTTTTTGTAATTTTTTTCAAGTAAATAATTAATTATGATTTTTCTACTACAACTTTTTCAGAATATAAAAACTCGTATGTTTGACCACCATAACTTAGTCAAAACTTCATCAAATTGAAAAAAAAAATCTTATAGTATGCAAAGCATAGAATGTGACACATGTTTCAGATTAAAAAAATGTTATACCGTCTGAAATTTATAGGTGTTTTTCAAACAGTCTATTAATCAGGACTTTAGATGTAACTCAATTAGAAAATAAATAATAATAATTTATTAAATTCAAAATTAGATAGCATTTATATTGGTGGAAAGCTAAGAATATCCTTAAGAACCCCTTTTTCGTTTCATCAAATTTAGATGAAAAAAGTCATCAACTACATGGTTGAAGTCTGAAGATGCAAGGAAATTTGTAAAACACGTTTTTGAGGTTGACCATCTAGGTTTGGCACCCCCAAGCCAAAAACCATAGCAAACCCGAGGCAAATCTCGAGGCTATTGATTTGTGTCAGAAACATCAGATATCAGATACGTATTGGATATCAAATACCTATCCAATATCCAATGTCTTATGTATGTTTTACAATACAAAATAATTAACATAACATATCATAACAATGTATTAATATAGTATATTGAAAACATTTCCTTTTGTTATAACATAGTATATTGGATAAAGAACTTTAATAGCATAGGTAACAATATATTTTATTTTCTTATTTCAACTCGGGCTGGTGGCCTTGGGATCAATTTGGTATGTCTTTGTTGATGTGGTTGCAAAGAGAAAACTATGATTGTATATCAACTGATTACAAAATGTTCAGTTGAGGAGAAAATATTCCAATAATCAAGAATGGATAATTTGGTTATGAATTTTGTTAAGAATGAAACTATTAAGGAATTGCATGATATATTAAACCATGTTTCCATGAATATTCTTGATGAGCATGGGATTGCAGCTACATCCATTCAATATACAAAGGAAGATATAGAAAATCTTATTAATAGACAGATTAATGTGAGAGAAAATGAAATTTCAGAAGAAAATGGCTATCTTTGTGTCATCCAAGGTATGCCAATTACTCAAAGCGAAGAGACAAAGTCAACAATTAATGGGAAAGAGTGGGAAGAGCTTCTTGGATTGGTGATAGAAGTTACAGATAAGGAGGAAGAGCTAGGAAGGGGAATGTGAAAAAGGAATGAAGTAAGATACATGTGTGAGCCCATGTCAAATGATGATGATGAATACTCGTTATCTACTAGTAGCTTAAGTAGTGATAGAAGCTCTTGAATGCACATGTACACTGATACACAAGTTTCATATATAGAAGTAACGAGTGTTGTGGAATTATCTAAGGAGAATGTGAAATTAAGCCTCAAATTGGTTCATTTGGTACACTGGTACACAAGTTTCAGATATAGAAGTAACGAGTGTTGTGGAATTATCTAAGGAGCAATGTGAAATGAAGCCTCAAATTAGTTCATTTGCAGGCAAAGAATTTTTTCATGCACTCCATTCCAGCACCACAAATATCTTAATCAGAAATGTATATTCATCAATTCCATTGCATTTACAGGACTTGGGAAGCTAGGTTACTCATGTTGGGCATGATCCCTCAACATTATTATTGAATTATGTCTCCCTTGGGCTCAAGGATGGTGGTGGCTAGAGATTGAAGTGACAAATACAATCTGAGCTGACATTAACAGGAGACTCTTTAAACCATAGAGACTTAATAAGTGAGAGATCTTGTACATCTAATAAGGGTTTAATGGCAAGTGCACTATATGGATTGAACATAGGAGAACCAAGTCTCTCTCTCTCTATAAAATCTCTTGAAGGGGATATGGAGAGAGAGAGAGGATAATTAGGGCTCATAATAGATGAAGATGGTGATGTGTGTGTGTGTGTGTGTGTGTGTGTGTGTGAGATAGAGAGAGAGAGAGAGAGAGAGAGAGAGAGAGAGAGAGATGA
>MU227575.1:137362-151051 GCA_018584345.1 Thuja plicata | reverse complement strand
TGTACAATATGTTTGACCTGACTGTATGCAATCTATAATTGCTGATTACAGATCCATTAAAGCTTACAATATATGAATATCACCTATAGTGATTGATTAATACCTTTTCCTGCTTGTCGGTAGCCTTTGTTCTTGTTCTTAAAAATTGATTTGATCTTTTTCTGTGCTGCTGCATGAATTCTCTTTTCTGATCCTTAGATGCTCTTAGTGGCTACAATCATCATCGAAAAACATGTTCACAATTGATTGAGAATCTATTTAGACAAGTTCTTTGACCTATTTTAGAATCACACATTACAATGTTAACTCTAGATCCAAGGTATACAACTTGACCTTGATCCTTTTGTTTGCATGTTTTAAATTAGTTAAACTGATAAAAACAATAATAATTACATTGATTTTCCCTCACGTAATTGATTTAAAACAAATCAAGAAGATAAATATAAAAATTTAGTGATTTATTTGATGTGGAAAGTCAGATCCACTTTTTGTGGGATGTAACTGAATCTTGGTATTTGATCGTCGGTGTGAACTGAAATTCTATCTGTGTTCCTTCTTTGAACTAATCATCGGGTTCCCTTCATCTTTCGGGTTCCAATCTTGACTGTTTCGTCGGGTTGCGTTGTTGGTTACTTGTCGGGTTCCTTTGTCTTTTCTGTCATCGAGTAACACTAAATAGTGTTGCATCAGGATGCTTTGTACTTAGCAATATTGGTAACCTTGTCACCGCATAGTGTTGTGCCCTATCTGTCGGTGTATTATAAACTGACAAAGTTTATCATTTTTTTTCTTGCATATAATAATGGAAAAATATAATGTCTTCAATCTCCCCCTTTGACATTAGTATCAAAAACTGATATGTGTAAAATACTAAAGTGTTTAGTATGTACACCGTGTATATATCCTTGTCATTATATGACTCCCCCTAACTGTATGCATCGGTATAGTGTAAGTAGATGTGCATGTATACTTTCCTTTGTACTATACATTCCCCTTTTTGTTCTTAATCTTTCTTCTTTTTAATGACTAATTGTGCATATCATTTCCCCCTTTTACTGACTAAACATATCATTTCTCCCTTTTTTGATAATCATGACCAAAATGTGAAACTTATACAATGTCAAAAATGTGACAAAAATGTGCAACGTACAAAGTGTCAAGGATGTGGGAGTGACTGTTCTTGATATCTTCTATCATTTTCTCCCATTTCTCTTTGAGGAGTTCTAGTGCCATGTGTTCTAGTTCAATCCTGGCATGCATATAATAAATGTTGTCTAGGACAGACATTTCTGGGGTGGCAATAAGTGTCCTTTCCTGTGTCATATGTTGTTGCAGTAATGTGAGAGTTGGTAAGAGTTGAGCTTGAAGCTCATTCACCTCATCTCTGAACTTTGTTTTTGCAATCTGTATATCCTGTCTCAGCTTCCTAGCTTTCTTGAGCTGGTCATTGTGCAATTTGATTGCATCTTCATTGTTTGTGAGACCTTGTGCACTAGCTTGAAGATCAACATCAATTTGTGCTATCTTATCGGTATACTCCTTGGTGAGTTGATCCAATATGCACAATTTTTGAATCAAGGCTATAGCTTCTGAAATTATGGGGTCTAGTGTGCTTACCAGTTTAGATAGCTTCACCTTTTGTAGTGCCACTTCTTGGCTTATTTTCTCTGCTAATTTGAATTCACATATCTTCTCAAGTCTAGCTTCCATAGCCTTTTCAGCATCTATATTCTGAGATGTGATAGCGTCGATGAGAACCAGTAATTGATCAAGCATGGGAGTTTTTTGAACAACATCTGTATCAAGTACAATTTGTTGGAGTATTCCTTTAGCAACTTCAAGTACCTTTGCTTCTTTTGTGGCCTTTCTCATCTTATCCTGGATAGCTTTCCTCTCACAAAGTCTTGCATACTTTGTCAACTCAGTAGGATCCAATGTTCTAGGATCACATACTGGAATCTCAATTATTTCATCCAAAGTGACTAGATTTTTGTTCTTTCTCTTCTTCTTCCTTGAGATTTGTGTAGAAGAAGATGTATGAACTACTATTTCTAGTTCATTTGTTTTCTCTAAGGTGCTCAGTGAAGGCTTTGTAGATGAGAAATCTTGTTCCTTCTGCTCAGGGTTCACCTGTCGGTTAGGTGAAGACGTCTCTTCATCAACCTTGGGTGTTTTAGCAAATTTTTCTTCAGTTTTATTTTGTGGTTCATCTTTCTTTTCTTATTCACTCTTATCCTTCTGCTTATCCTCTTCTACTTGTTTTTCTCCTTCTTTATTATGATCAATAGACTTGTCTTGCTGATCATTGGTAGTAGCTTGTTCTACAGTTGTATCTTTTTATTCATCTGTTCTATCCTTTGTTTCTACATCACCCTTATCTTCGAGTATGCTTGTATTTGCTACAGTAGATTCTTCATTTCCTTCTAGCAGATTGATGGCCTTCTTCAATACTGGCATATTTTTCTGTGTGCCTACCTATGTTGCATCTATATTTGTGTCCTATTCGTCGCTTTGAGCTTGTTGAATATTGACATCTTCATCCTTTTGAATTTCTTCTGTAGGGTCTAGTTCTGTTATGTCAATGATTGAAGTGTCTGGCCATGTCTCACCAGCAACACCCATGTCCTTATTTCCTTGTGTCTCCAATGATTGTTGCTTTTCTTGATCCTTAAGAGATATGAATATTACATCATCATCTTTCTATGGATCCTTATCAGAATCATATTGAGTGATATCTTGAATGTCAAGATCATCCATGACTTTATCTAAGTCAATGGACTCAGTATTCTCCACATTATCCAAAGCAATGTGCTCTGGACTTGCTTTATCTTTTTGCTCCTCTATATGAGGTGTGTCAGTGAGAAGTAATGGATTCTCATAACTTGTTGATTCTATAGGTAGATCAAGAATTTGTCTCCATTTAGCATCTGTCATGTTGTCCAGCTCTAATAACTTATCATGTAGTACCTTGTAGAATCTTATCTTTGCCACAAATTTATTGGAATTATTTTCCATCATTTCTTTTATTTCTTCCATTTTGGATTTGGGAGGCATGAGTGTTACAAGTATCCACTCCCTTGTTTTTGTTTCTGTGTGCAAATCATAAGACCATCGTTCTAAAATTATGTCACTCAGTTCTTTGGGTATTTTGTTAGCAAACTCAAATGGTACATATTTGAAGTTGACCATAGCCCTGATTATTGCATCTTCTATATTATTTTTGTCCTCGGGCTCCATTTTTACCCATTGTATGATTTTCCTATCAATCATGGTACCTATTGTAGCAATTGAATCACCAGTCTTATCAATTATTCTAGGGGTTAAGCTTTTCTTTTCTACTTCAAGCTCATCCTGTTATGAATCTTAAATGTCATCTTTGGTCATGACTAGTCTTCTCCTCCTTTTAGTAGGTGTTTTATTCTCTGTTTGTTGCTTCCTCTTATAGGTCCTCACTTGACCTTTCTTGGGAGGTGCAGTATCTTTCTTTGCAGTTTGGTTCCTTGTCCTCTGAGCTGCTGTAGTCCTTGGTTTCTTGGTTGGAGGTGGAGGTACATCAAACTCTGTGGCTTCAGAATATGATTCCTTTTTATCTTCCTCTTCACTGATGGCACCCTGTTCCTCGGTGTCCTCTGTTTGTTCTTTCTCCTCCTCATTTTCCCGACAACATCTTCTCATGATTCTTTACCATCTTGTTTTTCTTGTTGATAGTCTTCTTTATGACTAGGCCTATTTTTATCTTAGACTTTGCCTCTTCATATGTTCCAAATCTTGGTTTCTTACTGTCAAGTGGTTCATTCAACAGTGCATCAATTTCATTTGTTACTTGATCTATGTTATTCTCATGGTCAAGAGGTGGTAATTGGGTTGTCCTTGGTACAACTGGCTTAATATGAGTGAAATCTGAATCCACCATAAAGCATATCTCATCCCTATGCTTTTCAATTAATTTTTTAGGGATCCTTACTCTTTCCATCATCTTTTCCTTGAAATTAAGGAAGTATTTAGTCATCACTGAATCAAAGTTGTCACCTAGTGATTTGATAAGGTCACTTATCTACAATGTGACTGGCTTGGTAGTGTCTCATTTCACTTTGCCAACTGAAGGAAAGTATTCTTGAAAATAAAAGAATATACACATTATAAGTGAGCCAAACTTACATGTGTTTGTCTTGGCCGACCTGATTGTTGTCATATTCTTATCAAGTTGCTTTAGAAGGATCTCACATAGATCCATTTGTATTTCTTTAGTGACAATCTTGTAAGTTGTGCTTACTGCTGTTGATGCTATGTTTTTTAGCCTGCTAGCTTGAAAGATCTTGTGCCCTATGACACATGCACCGAACCTCAGTTCCTCATTGGTGATGGTGTTCACCTTAAGTCCTCTGTTATCCTATACAACATTGGTGATTTTTTCAACTTCTAATCGAGAGGGATGCTTGTGGGCTTTTGGTTTTTCGGTAATAGGGTAACCTATTACAGCATGTAATACATCCTTTGTAATCTGCTTGGGTTCATCCAACCATAACTTTTGATCGTGCATTCTTCTTATAAATAACCAAATCCAGTCGGTTTTGAAAACCCTCAGAAAATATAGGGCATTTGTTATCCCTTTTACTTGCAAGTGCTTGTGTTCTTCCTTTAGGTTCCCTTGTTCATCACATAGCTTCTTATAAGCTTGATCTATCTCCAGATCACCAATCGCATCGATCTTGTAGTGAATATACGATCTAATGTCTTCTATCAGAAAAACCCTAGGTGGAATTTTTGAAAATGCACCAGAATCATCGGGTTGTGATGCAATCTCTGGGCATATCTTTTATTTTGGTTCCACACAGGTGCTATTCTTGATTAACTTAACGACATTCTTCTTTTTACTCTTCAATTTGGCTATTCTTGAAGTCATTACCATTGTTTCGAATTTAGGGATTTTTCAAAAATAATAACAAAGTTCTTTGGTATGCTTGGTACTTACTTTGATCCATGTAGCTTGTGAGTGATCTATTTGGAGTGCGTTGGATCGATTCGAGGATGCTCTACTAACTGCTCTCTTTTTTCTTTATTTTCGCTCTGCTCTATTTTCTCAATTTGTGTGTGAAAAATGAAGTGCTTCCATCGAGTATTTATAGAATTTTTCCCTAAGTCTGTCATAAATGCTCAACAACTCGTCGGGTCATCAAGATTCGGGTAAAATCTCAAATAAAATTCTCAGTGTTAACAGGATGCTCGGGATAGCTGTTAAGATTGTTGCTTTCACCGACGGATCTTGGCATAGTGTCAAGACAACGTTGTAACTTTGCTTCCTTATTGATGGGTGTCAGGATACATTAGTAACTTAGCCTTTTTATGTGTTTACCAATGATTCATGGTAAGTATAGACAGCTCATCCTTTTATGTTCACCAATGATTTTCAGTATGTGTTTACCGACGGGGTTGTATTCTCAGAATTGTAACAAGTAACATAATATGCATCTTTATTCATGCAGATTTTGACTATCTACCAATTTGTATAATGGAACTGATGCAAAATATGACTTGGTGTAGTGCATTTCCATACTTACTTGTTCATCTTTTAGGCGGGGGTGGTGATGTCACCAAATCCATGGGATGAGGTGTCACCTACTGCATTTCTTGGTCTAGCTTCCTCAATGGTTGAAGCTTTCCTCCACATTTTCTTTCTCATTTTATTGATGTCTTCAATGGTGTTACCATTTGCATAAGTGGTGGTTTATGTTATTCGGTCTCTGCAGTCCTTTTTTAGATGTCCAACCTTATGACAGTGTAAACATGTCATTCCAGGGTTGGTCCAGCCTCTAGACCTTTTGGTCCATGTTCTCATGTAGTTTGTAGAAATGTGACCATATCTACCACATGTTGTGCAGTTTATCCATGTATTGTAGTCCCAAACATATGAATTACTGACTCTGCTCGGTTTATACGTATTTTCTTGATTTTTAGGTTTCCATGCTTTAATTTTCTTCTTCCTGCATTCAAGAGATGTGTGTCCATGCATTTTGTAGGTGGGACAATACTTGTCCATATAGGTTTCCTTCTTTGGTTCTTTCACCTTTGATTTACATTCATATGCTTTATGTCTTGTCTTTCTACAATTATAACAATGTCCTATGAATGTAAATGTGGATTTAGGAATACCTTTTTCTTTTCTCCTGCAAACATTTGAGGTGTGGTCTTGCTTTCCACAATGATTGCATGTCATCTTCCTTGGTCTAGGATTGATGTAGGCATCTTTTGGATCAACTTCATTTGATGACTCTCCATGCTCGGTGTACCCTAGTCTAGTGTTGGTGTTGGGTCTTCTTTGTGCATTCAAGAATTAATCCATCCTTTTTGTGCTCTCTTTAGCTCTCTTAATCATGTCATTATGTTGTTTTTGAATTCTAACCTCATGCTTTAGTTTTTCATTCTCTTCTCTTACTTCACCGATAATCTGTATTCTTTCAATGAGTTCCATATTCATTCTATTTGCTTCTTGACTCATAACAATAATCTGATCTATAACCTCATGTTGATTCTCTGTAATTATTTGTATCTCAGACTCCTTTTCTTGTATCTTTTCTGTGATCTTTCTTTTATCATCAGTAGCTAGTGTTCTTTCTTGTTCAGCTTGCCTTGCATTTTTTATGACATCAATCATCCTTACCATTTGTGTCTCTTGACCGATTTGCAGAGATTTGACTTGTCCATCCAGATGTAGATTGATTTCATTTAGGCTTGTGATGCTTTCTTCTGATGTATTTGATGCCTTGCTTGTATTTGATCTTGAAGACTCAAATAAATCTGGAATCTCTTCCTTATGATAATATGTCTCATTATTGTGAGATGCCATATTCTTTCTTTCATCTAGCAACTGTCTCATGTTGATTCTAGCTTCTTTATACTATTCATAGAACATATGAATTTCAAGCTTTTTATTCTCAATATTTTTATCAAGTTTGTACTTCTCCATTGTATGATCTTTTCTCTCAAGCCTTTAAGATTTCCAAGAAGAGACTCAGCTCTGATACCAATTGTTGGGATTAATGGGAAGTAGTATTGAGAGGGGAGGGTGAATCAGTACCTCTAAAATTTTAACACTTTTCACCTTTCTTCTTTAGCAATCAATCTTTATTGTATTACCGACCAAATCTGATGTTCTTTCTTATGCATGTAGTATTAATTCATAAACTTAATTTTATACAAAATTCATAAAAACATTCATGAAAGTAATAGACACATAACACAAGATATGATATCCCAAAAAACTCCTGTTAGGAAGTAAAAACTGTGGTGGGGATGGCACCCACAAAACTTCACTATCTACAGAATGGAAAGGGAGTCGGTTAAGGCTTACAATTTGGTCACTTCTGATGATCTACCCTATTAGGAGTATTAATGTGGAGACCTGTTAGGATCTACTCTGTTAAGATCTTTAGCAACATTGATGTAGTTTGCACTCGGTTAAGAGATTTACAATAGGATTGTTAAGTCCACTTCCTTGAATGGATTTCTTAAGTGTACCCCACTTGTTAGAACGTGTACAATATGTTTGACCTGAATGTATGCAATCTATAATTTCTGATTACAAATCCATTAAAGCTTATAGTATATGAATATCACCTATAGTGATTGATTAATACATTTTCCTGCTTGTCGGTAGCCTTTGTTCTTGTTCTTGAAAATTGATTTGATCTTTGTCTGTGTTGCTGCATGAATTCTCTTGTTTGATCCTTAGATGCTCTTAGTGGATAAAATCATCATCGAACAACATGTTCAAAATTTATTGAGCATCTATTTATACAATTTCTTTGACCTATTTTAGAATCACACATTACAATGTTAACTCTAGATCCAAGGTATACAACTTGACCTTGATCCTTTAGTTTGTATGTTTTAAATCAATTAAATTGATAAAAGAAATAATAATTACATTGATTTTCCCTCACGTAATGGATTTAAAACAAATCAAGAAGCTAAATATAAAACTTTGGTGATTTATCTGACATGGAAAGTCAGATATAATTTTTGCAGGATGTAACTGACTCTCGGTATCTGATCGTCGGTGTGAACTGAAAGTCTGTCGGTGTTCCTTCTTTGAACTAATCATCAGGTTCTCTTCATCTATCAGGTTCCACTCTTGATTGTTTCATCGAGTTGCATTGTTGGCTACTCGTCGGGTTCCTTTGTCTTTTCTGTCATCGGGTAACACTGAATAGTGTTGCATCGGGATGCTTTGTACTTAACAATATTGGTAACCTTGTCGCTGTGTAGTGATGTGCCCTATCTATTGGTGTAGTAAAAACTAACGGTGTTTATCATGTTTTTCCTTGCATATACTAATGGAAAAATATAATGTCTTCAGTCCAAGGATGTCTTAAAGGGTATTGAATGTCTTAAGTGTTCCTAATGAGTACTAGGATATCTTAACTAGTCCTAGGTGTCATAAGTAGTCCTAAGGGATCGTGGGATACATAATTACATTAATTTTTCCTAGGATGTCTTAAGGGTTACTAGGTGTCTTAACTAGTCCTAAGAGGTCCTAGGATACATTAATGGGTCTTAGGATTTCTTAAGGGCTCTTGAGTGTTGTAAGAGGTCCTAAGGGGTCCTCACATGTACTAATAGGTCCTAGGATGCATTTATGGGTGCTAAGTGAGCCTAGAGTACAATAATGGGCATTGGGATACACTCATGGCTCCTAGGGCATCCTAGGATACATTAATGGGTCTTGGGGTACTAAGGGCCGGTCCTAGGTGTCATAAGAGGTTCTAAGGGGTCCTAGGTATCTTAAGAGGTCCTAAGGGGTCCTAGGATGTCTTAAGTGGTCTTAAAGGGCCATAAGATACATTAATGGGTCCTAGGATGTCTTAAAGGGTCCTAGATGTCTTAAGGGATCCTAAGGTCTCCTCCTACATGTATTAATGTGTCCAAGGATACATTAATCAATTTTGGGATACATTAATGAGTCTAAAGGTGTCCTAGGATACATTAATGATTTTTATGATTCTTAAGGGTTGTAAGGGGTCTGAGATGTCTTAAGAGGTCCTTTTGGGTCCTAGGATGTCTTAAGTGGTTGTAATGGGTCCTAAGATACATTAATGGGTCCTAGGATGTCTTAAGCAGTCCTAGATGTCCTAAGGGATCCTAAGGTCTCCTCATACATATACTAATGCATCTCTCTCTCTCTCTCTCTCTCTCTCTCTCTCTCTCTCGTAATGCATTATAGATGTAATGCATTACATATTGTACAATAGGAAAAGGGGATTCACATAAAAGGATTATATTCCCTAATTCATATGACATTGAAATACAAAACCACCCTAAGAAAAATATGATTAACACCACTTAGTAAGAAGGATTACAATTCTATATTTGTGCTTGGAGGGTTTTTACTCCTTTTGTTGCTTAAAACTGAGAAGTAGAGGGATGGTATTAATATGCAAAAGAATAATCAAGATTCCAAGAATATATCTAATATAATCTAGTTAAGAAAACTGATGTAAAAGGGGATGGAGAAGAATTTGAATGCACCTATAAATGAAATAGGAGAAGTGAGTTTTCAAACCCAAATTCTTGACTGTCGCTGTCCTAGAATTACTTGTAACTGTAGATTTGAGACCTGGAGGTTGTAACCTGACTTCCTGCCAAATTTGGGATTAAAATGAAAGGGATATGATGACAATGGCAACATGTACCAGGTGTTTTCATCTATATTTTTATAGATCATTCAGCTACTCCCGATCTCCTCAGAAAAGTTCTGGTAGATCAGTAACCTATTCCTACACACAGGGGTTTATGAATCCACCTTGAAAATGAAAGGAATTTGCATAAGGAAAGATGAAATAAAAACCAGATCTGAATTATAAATCACCTTATACCTTGATGGCACAATGCTTCTTGGATGTGATAACAAATGTTGATGCAATATCTTGATCTAAAATGAAATCATAAAATAAATTCCTTGAATGATGGATGTTTTAGTATTCCATAATGTTTGATGTAGAAGGAGAAGATTGCATATGATTGAAGCTTTGGATGTTCAATTGTAGAAGAGGTCTTGAACTCCAATTGCTTGATTTCTCATGAATTCTTGAAATCTTGATAGTGAATTCTTGTATTTTATAATGGATAGAAAGTTGAGGATAGATAGGGGGTTTATATACTCAATCCATTATTTTGAGGGTCAAAATTGATGAAGGTGAACCACAAAATTTTTTCTCTAGCCAAAACCCTGACATCAGGCTCTAGGTGAAATATGGGCCCTAAACCTTGGGAACATGAGACCATCGGCAAAATGTCCCATGAAGAATGGGCCAAAATTTGGTCATTGTGCTAGGGACATAGGGTAGATGCGGGAAAAAAGGAATTAATTCATTATGATGTCGGGATAGGTCAGAAAGGCTAAAAATAATGATATGGGGCCTAGGTGATGAAATGAATTATTTGGTTGGAGGAAAAAAAGATGAACACACTTAGAAATAAGGGCTAACCTAAAGTTTTAAAGAGATTGAATCAATATAGGACTCATAATGTTAATTTGAAGGTCCAATAAGTGCTAAGAGAGCGTGAAATCAGTTTGGGAACCCATACATACTAAAATGGGGCTAAGACAAGCACCTAATTAAGGGTGCTTAATTTTTAGGATGATACACATATGTAATGCATTAATGTTTGAAAGTTTTATGTATCTGATATTGGATATACATATGATATCCAATACCTAAAATAATGGCGCCAATAGTCAAATTTTGGGACCATTGTGAATTTTGGATTTCATGGATTAAGTATTGGATATCCCATATGGATCAAATATTTGATACCTACTATATAAAATTAGGAAGTGGGCCATTTTCTCATTCCAATGGTCCCTACATTCATTTTTCAAGCGACAATAATGAGTTATCAGACAGAATAAGGCTTTTTGGAGCATCTTTTTCACAAATTATTGATTGGCAATCATTTTCCAACATCTTTTTATTGTTATAATGGGAAGAAACAATCATTGAAAGCATAAATGAAAGAAAAACCTTAAAAAACAAGAAATTTAAGCATATAGGCAAAGAGATAGAGAAATTCATTGGAAATGAAGATAAGGTATATTAAATATTAGTGAAGGTGAGGCCCCAGGTCCACCCAAAAATGTTATTTCAAGTGAAGAGGAGATTGAATTTGAAAACATTGAGCATGATTTTGATAATGAGAATTAAAATGTAGACATTCAGAATGAAAATGTAGAGATTGGGATTAAAAATGTAGAGATTCATAATGAAAATGTAGAAATAGGTAATGAAAATGTAGATATTGGGAATGAAAATATTGCACAAGATATTCAATTTGGGAATGAAAGTGTAGAGATCAAAAATGTAAATGTTGTACAAGATATTAAATTTGGGATTGGCATAGAAAATGATGTTGATGAGCCAAATGAAATTTATACGATTCCAGATTACATGAGAAATGAGGTCCCTTGTGTGGAAGGACACATTCCAAATTCAAGACCTTCAAGAACCCAAAAATGGTTACTTGAAATGGATGAGAACATTGTAAGCAATTTTGAAGGCAAGAGATCAACAAGAACCATTTGGTTATGGGCTTTTAAAAATTTTAATGGTTTTTTTAGCAATAAAACATTGACCAAGAAATGTCAACTTCTTTTACAATTACTAAAGATGAAAAAGATGAGACCTATGCTAGCAAAATTGAAGATCTTTGTGAACAAGAAGATGGAGATAAATTTTATTATTGTGAAAAAAAATTTTAATGCTAAGTTCTCTTGGAAAGAATATAAAGGAAAAAGATAAGAGAGTTTCTTAGAGGGTTATTACAACCTCCTTAGTAAGTCATCATGTGAGGATGACTCACCTTATGAGACAAACTTGTATTAATTTCAACATAAATCAAGGAACTTTAGATAGAGCACTTGCAATAAGAGAAATACTCGATGATCCTCTTCAATATGATACATGGGATTTTGGTGGGAGGCTTCCAAATGCCGATAAGAAGCTAACTGATGGTGTGAAGGAGGAAATTCAACTATTTTGGAACTCTAACTCAAGAGTGTCACCAAATGTTAAGGATGGCTTGAAGTTAATAATTGGCGATCGAGACCACACTCCACATCGTAAATATTATTTGGAATTAATTTAAACAATGTTATTCAAAAATAATTTTGAAACATATCCAACATTAAATATCACAAAGGGCTTTTGAATCCTTAAAGCCATTTTATTGTGTACCTCTTAAGATTTGAAATACTTGTTGTTGCAAATATCATGTGGATTTTTTAATGCACCATAAACTATTACGCTACAATCATTCTACTTTTCATAATAACAAAATGTTACAAGATTTTTATGCAAGTCATCTTCTGAAATCATCGAGATACTTGCTAGATCATTTTTTATGTCATAGAGATGATGGTTTTTTCTTCTATAGAAATGACTTCTTAAATGATAAGTACGCACAATGTGGTGGCTATTGAATTTTTTTCATGCTTTCATGGGGGCAAAGAACATGAATTTAAAAAGAAAATTGTTCATAAAAAGATATATGAGATGGTCAAATATACTTTGAAGAGGGGAGGTGAAGGTTCCAGATGTGAGTTGGTTACAAATGAATGCAGTATTGCTGATTTTATTTCAGATTTCAAGGAAAATCTTTTCTACAACTATGCAAGGAATAATTGGATTCGCAATTCAGGATGTGTAAGGACTCTTTCTCGATTGGCACTATTATATCAGTGGTTGATTTTGCAAAAATAAGTACACATTACAACCACAAAATGAGTTGCAATATCAGTATTTTTTTTTTTAAGCAAAAGTGGATTATCCACCATATTTTTATTAATAATTATCTGATTCAATAACTCCCCCGTGGAAGAATCAGTAAGAAACCCCGGGATCATTATCATATACATGTATATGTTCTATGGTATCGATTTACAAGATCAATTACATAATGGATCCACTAGGGATTTTGATTTTGTACAAAATTTCCACATGCTGGGGCATATGCCGGGACTTATGGATTCTAGCCATGTACTATTTGACCCTGCTTTCAAATAACCACTTATAGGTCAATGTTCTACTGATCTTACATTTGAGATAACAATTTATATCTGTTTACAAAACTAAAAAACAAAAAACTTGTAGAGAATGTATATAAACTTTCAAATTTTATTCGATCATGTCCTCCACACCCCAACAAGTAGTCGGGTACTCTGAAGCACGTGGGGACCAACCTGTGGGTTCAACATTTGCATTCTCCCTTTTCTCTGCTTTAGCCGAGTGTGAAGTTTCCCCCACAGAGTCTGCATCTTGTGGCCAACCGAAGGTGTCATCCGCACTTTGATTGTTGGGTGCCATTTGCTCACCGCCCTGTGTACATTGTTCATTGTTTGCCAATTTGTAATCCAGCTCCGAGGGGTGTGCATTGAGGTCCGGTACCACATCCAACATTGTCGAGTGCCCCCGATGGGTTGGCTCTAGTTGAGCTTGTGCTTCTATTCGCGCTCGGGGGGCATTTGGGAATTTGAAAAGGTCTAATAATGCATTCACTTTGTTCATGAATATGCCCACCATGTAAAACCCTAGCTTTCGATTCATATTGCGAAGGGTGTTTTCTGCATACCTTGCATCCTGCCGCTCCAAAGATCTTTTTATGTTGACATATAATAGCATGTAGTCGTGGTTAGTG
>MU227575.1:101910-136081 GCA_018584345.1 Thuja plicata | reverse complement strand
ATATCCTCCCTTTTTGGCCAATATTAACCCTTCAAAAAGTGCTCGCGCCTCAGCCATATTATTTGTGCCAATTGGTAGTGGACCATACTTAATAGCTAGTAACAGTCCTTGATGATCCCGAATGCATCCCCCTGCCCCTGATTTACCTGGATTCCCCCTTGAAGATCCATCAAAATTTATTTTGTTTAACCCTTTTACTGGTGGGATCCATTTAACTTGGTCTCTATTCTACATTTTATTCACTATTTTTTTATAGCCCCAACCAAAAGGTGCTGCAATATCAGTATTACAATTCTATTCAGATTGTTATTTTTGTCCACATAACATATAGACATTCTCCTAGTAGTACAGAATAGGATAGGAAGATAATTAGAGAGTGCCATTTTCATATGAGTGATGATAGATCTCACTGTTCCTAGTATGTGCAACATTGTTTTGAGATTTTTTTGAGTTCTTGCAGGAAAAAGATATTGCAATGGATAAACATCTCATTTGGTCAGATAACTACATGGGTCAATTCAATAATGCTTGTATGTTTTATTGGTTGAGTAAAATGCATGGAGAGAGGGGTGTACCTCATGTTTGGATTTTTTTTGAAGTCAGGCATGGGAAAGGGGAGCATGATGGAGCAAGTGCATGTGTGAAGAGAGCTCTAGTTAAGGAGAAATTAAGGATTTTAGGTGCACAACTTCATGATTCTCGTTCTATTGTTGATTGGTGTAGTTCAACATTATCACGGGGAGAAAAACTTAATTCAACAATGTTTAGATTATTTTGGTTGGTAGAGGAGGGAACAGTAGGAGACAGAATGGATTTTTAGACAATTAGAGATAATTCAAAGATGCATTCATTTCAAAGCTCAAATCCAAGTACATGAACCATTTGGACATAAGAGTTGGCTTTTTTGTCCCAGTTATTTTTAGTGTAACTGGGATCGGTGTGAGTCAAGTGAGTGGGTGGATGCATGGGTTCCATAGTATCTAACTCCTTTATCTCAAACAATATCCATGACAAATGATGACATGGAAATTTTAGTTGAGTACAACCATATTTTTGATCTTCTAAAACTAGAACATGGTTTTGCAGTTGTTGCACCGTAGGGGAATGATGAGAGATCATATTACTGGTTGGCATAATGTGTACTAGGAAAGAAGAAGCTAGCATAGTCAACAATGAATGATGATGGATTCATGTATCCTATGAGTTCAATTGATGCAAGTGTAGGATTCACATTTACAAACTTCCTTCAATTATTCCAATAAATGCAACTATTTTGCAATCTTAAATAGTTGCATTTATTGGAATAATTGAAGGAAGTTTGTAAATGTGAATCCTAAAACAATTTCTCAAACCTTCACTAAACCTTTTAAAATATGATTCAAATACTTTAAATACTCTAATTACATCAATTCCACTATATTTGGATATATTTGAGTGGTTTTATCATGTTAGACTTTATCATAACCTTATAGGTCACTATGATTTTAATGGCTTTAATAGCCTTACAAAATGGTTTGAATGGATTCCAAATATTATTTAGGACATTACATAATAATGAAACCATATTATAGAAAATGTGAAATATTAAATTCTCCTTGAGACATCCAAATAATAGGTGCTCCTGCACCATCAATTTTTTTGTTGAAACATGGCTACGAATCTACATGATTAGAAAGAATGGCATACCCACATTTGAAGATTGTGAGAAGCACAAAATCATTCACATGTATTCACACCTTGTTATAGAAGAAAATGTTAATTTTTTGAAGCATCAAAGCAGACCAAAGACAAAAGAGATTTGAAAAATTAATAATTCTGACCATGAAGCAATACTAGATACCCTTAAGTAGAGAGATGATCCTTCAAGCATACTTAAATAGGTCATACAAAATGACAGTAAAGTTTATTATGTTCATTATTCTTTGATTCATTACATTCACTACAATTTTCCTCATCAATTTTTTTGGTCAATAAACTTAGTCCTCTCATGTATTGAAAATTCATTTGCTTACAAATATGATGGACATACAAGATTCAAGCACACTTGATTAGCTCATATAAAATAACAGTAAAGTTATGTTTAGGTTTATCATGTTCTTTGGTTTATTATGTTCATTATGTTTTGGTTGTTTATCATTTTTGGTCAATAAACTTAGTCTTCTCATGCCTTGGTAATGCAGGGATTGCAAATATGATGTACAGATTCCACTACCATGATTTGGATTTTATCTTAATTTCATTGTTTGTTACTAGATTGTAGTTAGTATTATTTCTCTAATATTGATTTTCTATACACTATTGCAATGTAGGTGTTTTTGAGAGTACCAGTGGCTGGAGCTATACATTATGGGGCACAAATATTAGAACCAAATGTATTAGTTGTGTATCTAGGATTTTTTGATAGCAATGAAGTATTTATACATGATGTGCTTGTATTAATGATAGACGATGTATTTGTACATGAGGACATGATAAAGCATAAGGACATGAGTATCTACATTTTTTTGATAGCATTGATGTATTTGTACACAATGTAGTTGTATTTATGATATATGATGTATTTGTACATGAGGACACAAGAAAGTATAAAGACATGAGTATCTAGTATTTTTTGATAGAATTGATGTATTTGTAGATGGTGTAGTACATTTATATTTCTGATGTGAAATGATAAAAAACAATCTCTAGTAGGATTTCCTACTAATGTGTTGATGAAGCTCTTATAATGTGTTCATTATGTATCCTAATTTGTTTATTAAGCTCTTATAATGTGCTGATTAAGCACACAAATTTAAATAAAATTGATTGTACATTGTATTATAAAGATATTCATGATTACTTGACTTGATGAGCGAAGGACAGTATAATTGTTACACTATCTGAGGATGATGGAGTAGTTGATCTGTGTCGTTTGGGACCAAAATGATGATCTATAAAAATTCTAACCTAAAAAAATCAATTCTTCTAACTAAAATATCTAATCATTACAAGGTACAGAAGTTCAGGATAGGTGTAAAAAAATATATGTAAAAACAAATTTGTTTGTAACATCATTTTCTTCATTTATTATGAGGATTCGATCTAACACACATATTGCTATTTGTGTGGAAATGTGAACTTGTCAATTTTCTTCTTTAGCATATTAGTTAAATATGATCTTGAATGTCCATAATTTCCTTCTATCTCATTTTCTTTGCTAATTTGGCATGCCATAGATCAGGGGTTTGACAACAGATATGACCTGAGTATTGCCAGTGAAAAGATAAATTTTACCTTTTAGGCTGTTAAATTTCTTGTCATTTTTCCTAGAAGATGTGTTTGTATACAAATTATGGATATTCTATGGAGAAATTATTATTTGACATGTAGGATTCCTTTGTATACAAATTGTTGATCCAACACAGGTGCCATTGATTGTGACAAACGGTTCGTCGAATTTTGACAATTTTGTGCACTTAGGGAACTTAAGGGACATCATCAATAGACTATGGTTCCAAGTGTTCTGGTGACTGGGGAGGAAAAATGAGACCATTACTAGAGTAAACCCACCCAACTAAAGTTTTTCACATTAATGATTCAACCCCACTACAAACAGAATGAGAATTAGGTTATCTTGCAACATATAATTGAATGCATCTGACACTTTTTACATCAATAGAAAAATTGTTGCCTTACAAAAATCATGTCAATTCTTCAAAATATGAGAGAGGTTATTTTAGAGGAGCCTCACATGATCCTATAGGTTTAGATGAATCCATCACATGTGTCGTGGATTATGAGAAACAATCTATCAAAGTTTGAGAGTTTTGTACACTTAAGGCACTTAAGTGACATCATCAATAGGGAATGGCACTGAGCGTTCTAGCAAATGGGGAGGAAAAATGAGACCATGCCTAGGGTAAACCCACCCAACCAAATGTGTTCATGTTGACCTCAACCCCATAATGAATAGAATGAGAAGTAGATTATCTTGGAGCATGTAATTAAATGCATCTAACACTTTTTGCATCAACATAAAAATTTATACCCTACAAAAACCACTTTGATTCTTTGCAATATAAGAGAATATAATGTAGAGTGCCTCACACAATCTTATAAGTTTAGACAATTCCATCACAAGTGCCATGGATTGAGATAAATGGTCTCACAAAGTTTGACAGTTTTGTGCACTTAGGGCACTTAAGCGACATCACTGGTAGGGTATGGTGTCAAGCATTCCGATGAGTGAGGAGGAAAAATGGGACCATGTATAGGGTAAAAATGCCCAATTAGATGGGTTTTCATTGATGGTTTTAACCCATGATGAACATAATGATAATTAGGCTATCTTGGAGAATTTCAGTGAATGCATCTAACACTTTTTTCCTCAATAGAAAAATTGTTTCCCAATGAAAACCACTTTGAGTCTTCAAAATATGAGAGAGGTTATTGTAGAGGGGCCTCACATATTCTTATAGGTTTAAATTGATCCATCACATGTGCCACAAATTATGAGAAATGGTATGTCAAAGTTTGATGGTTGTGTGCACTTAGGGCACTTAAGGGGCATCATTGGTATGGTATGGTGATGAGTATTTTGGCAAGTGGGGAGGAAAAATGGAACCATGCCTAGGGTAAACCCACCCAATTAGACACGTTCATGCTGATGTTTTGACCCCGCCATGAATAGAACAAGAATTAGACTATCTTGCAACATCTAATTGAATACATTCTAACACTTTTTGTGTCAATAGAAAAATTGCTTCCCTATGAAAACCACTTAGAGTCTTAAAAATATGAGAGATGTTATTATAGAGGGGTGCCATGCAATCCTATAGGTTTAAAGGGATCCATCATAGGTTCCATGGATTGCAACAAATGATATGTTAAAGTTTGAAAATTTTGCACACTTAGGGCACTTAAGGGACATCATTGGTAGGGTATGGCGTTGAGCATTTGGGCGAGTGGATAAGAAAAATGAGACCACATCTAGGGTAAAATTTCCCAACTATATTCATTCACACTCGCGGTTTGACCCCACAATGAACAGAATGAGAATTGGGCTATCTTGGAACATTTTATTGAATGCATTTGACACTTTTTGCATCAACGAAAAAATTCTTGCACTACAAAAACCACTTTGATTATTTCAAATCTAAGAGATTTTATTGTATAGGGGCCTCACACATTCCTATAGGTTCAAACAAATACATCACAAGTGCCACAAATTGTGAGAAATGGTTTGTCAAAGTTTGATAGTTTTGTGCACTTATAACACTTAAGGGACATCACTAGTAGCATATGGCATCAAGTGATCCAGAAAGTAGGGAGGAAAAATAGTACCATTCCTAGGATACATTTGCCCAATTAGATGTGTTCACACTAACAGTTTGACCTCACGATGAAAAAAATGAGAATTAGGCTATCTTGCAGCATTTCATTGAACGCATGTGACACTTTTTGCATCAACAAAAAAATGTTTACCACTTCGAGTCCTCCAAATTTGAGAGAGGTTATTGTAGAGGTTCCTCATGCAATCTTATTGGTTTACATGGATCCATCATAGATGGCATGGATTACAATAAATGGTTTGTCAAAGTTTGACAGCTTTGTACACTTAGGAAACTTAAGGGATCAAGCATTTTGATGAGTGAGGAGGAAAAATGAGACCATTCCTAGGGTAAAACCAACCAACTAGATGCATTCATGCTGATGCTTCAACCCTATGAATAAAAAAACTCTTCCAAAGGAAACATTGTGAAGGATTGCGACTCTCTCAAAATGTCATAATTATGAAAGGTTGTGACTCTTTCAAAGGGCATAAAGGATGAAGTGGTGTGACTCTCTAGAAAGGTTTTAATAATGAAAGGTTGTGACTCTAACATCATGAAGATATAAATAGGAGGAAAATTCATTTTTTTGAATGCATGGAAGAAGGGATCATCATATAAAACAGTTCTAATATGCATATAAAGGGAGCATAAGAATTAAGTTATATCTTATCAACTTAACGGGTCCCATTATTTGATATGTTAACTATGTATGTTAAGTATGTTAACTATCAAATGTATTATAGATCATTCATGTTTTTTAATTTTTATTTTATTTTAATGTATAGTGATGTATGCTTATCATTGAAAAATGATAGCCTCATATTAGGAGACATTACATAGAACATTATCGAAAAACATCAAATGTTATGGGAACACGTATGGAAACAAATATTTTCCAAACACGTCAAATATTATTGAAACATAGTAACAATGACACTCACATAAGAAAAAATACTTAATGATTCCATTAACATGATTAATACATCTAGTGCACATAAGGAAGAAATTATATCAAAACTCATATTCTATATATGAAATTATTTAATAAGTATGTATGTCCATATACAAATAGCATAAATGCCAAATGGAACAAAGTTTTACAAAATGTGGCATATGCCATCTCAAAATATTTACAAAATATACATGTGACAACTAAATGTATCTATGAAATCCTAGGGTATTGAAGGATTATCAAAATGGAGCCTCTTCGAAGTAGTCTTCGGCTCTAACGAATCCTGCACAAAAGAAAAATTCAAACCAAAATTGATATTAGTTAAATTATTCATTGAACTATGATTAAAATTTAAAATTTAATTCTTGTTTGCCTCAAGTCTATGTCTCCTAACACGATCGGGAGTCCTATAATTTGGCACTGGTAGCAAAGGGATGTCGCCAAGACTGCAAATGTCAACCTATATATGTTCACAAGAATAATTTAATAAATTATCCTATAAAATTGTCACTGATAGGAACATAAATATAGTAAGCTTCTGAATTAAAAAAAAAACTTACCTGTGTGGGCGAGTCTTCTTTTGACTGTAGCAGTGCAGTCAACAAAGATGTAAATCCCTATCATTTTACGTCCCTCACACTGGGTGTTATCTAAAAGAGCACAATAAAATCAAAATGTTAGTTAATATAGATTTAAAATAATGGCAATCTAAATGACAAGCATGTATAAAATTAAAAAATATAAACAACTAAGTAAACCAATAAATATTGTGTGGCTATCAAGGCCAAGTGAAATGGCTGAGAGACTTGGATTTTGAACCTGTGTCATCCCTCCTCAGACATCAATCTCTATCAAATAGACGATGCAAATAAATATTATTACACTCCAATATTAAGCTCATTCATATAATCATTTTAAGTTCTTTAAACTATTAATTACCTTCCCCTTTGTTAGTGTGTGACCTTGCACCTCACTCTCATTGCACATCACTCATAGAAGGTGCATCCGACAAGAGAAAAATAAGATGAAAATGAAAATCAATACTCAATTTAATTATCACAATTTAAATGACAAGCATGTATACTGATAAAAAAACTAAATAAATCAGTGCTAAAATGTATACCATAGAGTTGTCAAAGCCAAATTAAATAGCTCAGAGCATGGCATCATGGACCTATCTCATCTTCTCCTCACAAAATGATTGAACATAAATAGACAATGTAGATAAACATAAATAATCCGTATATCTAATATAAATATTCATTTACTGTGTTTTTGTTTTGCACCTAAAAAGGATAAAGTCAAATGGAGTGGCTACAGCAGGTAGGAAGGGAAGGGTTTCAAAAACTCCAAGGTTTGAACTATGGTGGCTGATCTAGTTGGGGATGGCCTTTCAAGAAAAGGAACCAACCATGGTCTCAAACATATCAATGGAAAAGAAGACACGAGGGTGTTTCATCTCAAGGTATGGGACTAAATGGCTTCACAACACCGACAGGGAATGGTAGGGTTGGGAGAACTCAAAGAGGAATTCACAGTCTCATGATGGGCCTTTTTTATTCAGAGTGGCTTCAACTTTCAAAATATTGAAAAAAAAATTGGTGCCCTAAATCCCTTCTGGAGACAGCGTGTGACTCCTTGTTAGTAAGTGAAAATTTGATGCACGTAAATGCCTCTTCATTGTGAGTTAATAATAAGCGGTGGTTAGAATCCATCTCTTTTTAAGTATATAGAGATTTTGTGATGAAATGGATGGGTTTGTAGCCCTCCCTAAGTTTAGTAAGGAAGTGGTGTGAGGAACGATGGAGTAGCTTCTGCTCTCTGAAAACCATGAAAAATGGATTTTATCTAGTCACCTGCTCCTCAAAACAAGATAAGGAGTGGATCCTCAATCATGGCCCTTATCTCATAAATGGGAAAGGTTAATATCTTAGGGACTGAACCCCTAATTTTGACCCTCTAAAGGAACAAGTAAAAGAGATTCATATTCGGTTTAAGCTTCACAATCTTCCCCAAGAGTATTGGGGAGAAGAAACACTTAAACTGATAGGTGACAGGTTGGGAACTTATGTCAGATCTAAGGAGATTGTGGATCAGACAAACTTTTCATTTTTCTTGAGGGTCCTAGTTTTGATATAGGAGTGCTACAATCTCCCTAACTATATTGTTTTAGGCTCTGAGAAAGGGGAGCAGAGACAACCCCTTGTAGAAGACAAGGGAGATGAGGGAATTGGAAAGGAAGATGAAAAGAGGCTTGACAAATCAAAAAAAGGTAAAGGCTTGGAAGTCGATAAGATAAATGATGAGATCATTAGGACCACTAAAGATAATAATAGTAAGCTTGGTCTAGAACCCTTTCTATGGGAAAAACTTCTGACTAGGGAATCTACCTATGAACCCTAGGGGGAGAAGGAAGATTGGATAGAGGGCCAGAAAGAATTAATTAATATGATATTTTCCCTAGGTTTGGATTGTGGGAATAAAATATTTGAAGAGAGTAGCTATGTCCAAGTAGTGTGAGAGATTCCATTTTAAGTTAACCAAGTTAAGGTTGGGGAGGATGAAGACAGTCTGGATAACAAGGTAAGCTTCAGTGTTGAACATCCTAAAGATGATAAAATAGTGGTTGCAATAGAGGGATTAGATGATAGGATGAGGAATGAGGTGCAGACTAATGAGTGTGGGAAAAAATCATATTGGTTTATAAAAGATATAGTCCCTAACACATTTCAAGAAGAGGATTTGGTTGTGAAGGGAATTGGCAATCAACCCTAGCATGATAGAGGTAGGAAGCCAGTAGAGGACATGGACCTTAACATTTGGGTATCTTTAGATGGTAATCTCTCTTTGGAAATGGATAGGGATAGGGAAGAGGAGGAACCTTTATTTAAGGATATCAAAATCTCACCAATTAGAAACCTGGATAGCTCCTTTGATGCAGCTAGAGATAGTGGAGGTGATATAGTAGCTTATGACTCAGACTATGAGTCTCAGGAGGATGAAGGGGATGAGGATGATTTGGGTATGTATGAAACCTCAAATATTATAGAGTGGAGGACTATGGAGCAAACTAATTCATCTCTAACAAAACTAAAGATAGGGGAAAAGAAAAGGAAAGGCCCTAAAACAACAAGAATGAAACTAGAAATGGTAGGAAGTGCTACAAACCAGAATAATATTTTAAGATTGGGAAAAGGATATGCCTTTTCTCTATAGAAAGGAGGGTCCTTTCATTGATTTTCATGGGAAACAATGCCCCTAACAAGATTCGCCTGATAAAGAGGTGTCTTGATTAGGTGAGGCCGAAATTGTATTCTTATAAGAAACCAAAATAAAAGTGAATGATGTGGAGACTTTTAAGAGAATCTTTTCTCACTGGAAGGGGATCTTTGTTGGAGCAGATGGTGCTGTAGGGGGTTTGGGGGTTTTGTGGAATGAGACTATAGTGGATTTGAGAATTATAGATCAAGGAAGAAATTGGCAATGGATGGAGGTTTGTTCCGAACAATCACTTTCTAAATTCTTTTCTCTGAATATCTATGGGTCAAATCATCCTGCTTTAAAAAAACCTTATCGTAGGACATCTCCATTATTCTGGGAAACAATGCAGAGGAGATATTTCTTCTTGGAGGATATTTCAATGCTATTCTAATCCCTAAAGACAAGAAAGGGGGATTAGGTTGGTCAGGGAAAAGTTAAAGGGATTTTTTGGATTTCTTGGTTGCTAATGGATTGGTGGATGTGAAGCTTTGTAATGGGGACTTTACTTGGACCAACCAGAGGAGTGGTTTCCTTAACATAGGTGAGAAATTAGACAAGTTCTTACTAGAAGGATAGTGGGAGAGGATGAATTATATTTGTAGTGTTGAGATCTTACCCTTTTCAGGGTCGGATCATTTCCCTATTTGCTTCAGGATTCATGAGGACTCCACACTGGAAAGATTTCCCTTTAAGTTTGAGGCGATGTGGTTACGTGCTGATAATTTCTTGGATAATATTGCTGATTGGTAAGAGGTGGCTCTAAATAGATTAGGTAACAAAGCCTTCCTCTTTTTCAAAAAATTGCAATTTATAAAGGAGCAACTAAAAATATGGAATAGGGAGGTGTTTAGAAATATTTTTTCTGAAAAATATAAGTTGGAAAGTGAGTTAGCTGAATTGAACTCTAAAGTGATTGTTGATGGAATGGGTGAAGCAGAATATAATAAGGATTTAGTGTTTTCCAAGAAATGCTAAAGTATTGACTAAGGAGGAAGTATTTTGGAGGGAAAAGTCCAGGGAGACATGGCTGAAAGAAGGGGATAGAAACACAATCTTTTCCATAACTCAGTCAAATTGAAGAGATCCCAAAATAGGATTTTTTCTATTCAAGATAAAAATGACCATATTCTTCAAGATGCATAAGCCATTAATAAAGAAGCTAAGGATCACTTCTCCATTATTTTTTGGGGGGATTCTACCAATCTTACTATTGATTTGGAGATTCTGGATATTATCCCAAGCTACATTTCAGAGGTTCAAAACAATGCCTTGATGAGGCTAGTCTCTATGAAGGAAGTTAAGAAAGCCCTTTTTAAGCTAGGGGGGATAAGTCCCTTGGGCCTAATGGCTTCCCTTCCATTTTCTTTCAGAAATCTTGGGATATTGTGGGTAAAGATTTATGGGAAGTTGTCGAGGAATCTAGAGTTGATAGTTTTATTTTAAAAGACATCAATAATACCTTCATTGCTCTGATTCCCAAAAAAGATGACAAAGTATCCTTTGATGATTACAGACCAATTTCTTTATGCAACACTACTTACAAATTTATAGCTAAGGTGATGGAAAAAAAACTAAAGCTTATGCTCAATTCTATTATATCCTTACAACAGAGTGGTTTTGAGGAGTGAGTGTGGCTCACAAGGCCATTCATTTAGTTAGAACAACCAAGACATAGAAGATGATGATTAAACTACATATCAGAAAGGCATATGATAATGGTCATACAGATTTTTTGTTGAAGGTTCTCGAAAAATTTGGCTTTTGTGAAGGATGGATCAAATGGGTTGGGAGTTGCATCAATACTCCTACAATCTCACTATTGGTGAATGAGAGTCCTCAAGGTTTTTTTGAGACCACAAGGGGGATAAGACAAGGGGACCCAATCTCTCCTTTTTTTTTTATTATCCTAGTAGAAGTGTTGGGAATGTTAATCTCTAGCAAAAGAGTGCATGGTCTTTGGAAAGGTATTAATTTTGCAGAGGGGATAGATCCATTATCCCACCTCCAATTTGTTGATGAAACCTACTTGATGGGGGAAGCCTCCTCATGGGAAGACCTAGTGATAAAGTCCTCCATTGATAGATACAGTACTGCTTCAGGTGAGAATGTAAATTTGAATAAATTAGAGATTTTTTTCTTCAACACAAGTGCTGATAAGAAAACACATATTTGCATGATTTTAGGAATGAGGATGGGAACGTTGCCTGGTAAATGTCTTGGAATCCCACTATTTGAAGGGCATGTAGATCCAATTTATGGAAGGATCTTATGAATATTTGTATCAAGTGTTTGGAAGGTTGGAAGAGAAAATGATTGACGTCAGTGGGAAGGATTCTTATGTTGCAATCTATGATCTCTGCTATCTCGATTTACTCTATGAGTTGTCTAAAACTCCCTAAGAAAGTTATTAGATTTTTAGAGAAGAGGATGAGGAAATGTTTTTGGAATGGTGCTAACAGTGAAGACAAAATACCTTTACTTGCATGGGAGAAATTTTTTAAGGATAAGGTGTGTAGTGGTGCTAGCATTAGAAATTGGCATGTTATGAATTTGGCTTTAGGTGCCAAACTGGTGTGAAGTATCTACTCCAATCCAAATATGTTATGGGAAAAAATTATTAGAGCCAAATATTTGGATTCTGATTAGCATAAAATGATTCTAACAATTAGGGATCCCCCCAAAGGGCTCTGCAATGTGGAATTTTATCATAGATTGTAGAAATTTTTTTACTGATCACTTGACTTGGCAAGTTGGGAATGGGAGGAAGGTGTCCTTCTAGAAGGATTCTTGGAATGACTACCCAACTCTAAAGGATGAAGTTGAGTATCAGGAATTGATGAATTTATTTTTGGAGAGTTGGGGTGATAAAGTCTTTGATTACATGGATATCAAAGAAACTCAGGTGGGCTAGCAATGGGGTTGGAAGAATGTTGATTATATGGGGCTAACAAATCAGCATAGTATATTAATGAAGAGCCTTTTTCAAAAAAGGGAAATAGTGGTGAAAAATAAGGAAGATAGTATTATCTAGTGTGTTGCTAAGAGTGGACACTATTCAATTAAGTTAGGTTATCAGTTGTTGGATAACTCTAATGTTCTTTTGGGATGGCCAACCAAGTTATGTTGGGGAAAGGAATGCCTCCCCAAAGCATTTTCCTTTTCCTAATTGGTCATACAAGGAAGTATTCTAACAAGGGAATGTAGAAATAAGTATGGTTTTATTGGGCCCACCACGTGTGTGTTATGTGATAGGATTTCTGAGGATGTTGATCATTTCTCTTACAATGTGATTTTGCTAGTGACTGTTGGGAGATGTTGAGGTTTAAGTTAGGATGGTCAAGACCCTTGCAGAATAGTGTTAAGGAGGTCTTTATGGGATGGCCATTGGCTGAAAGAAAATCTATTTTATCTAAAATATGGTAGATCATCCCTTCAATTGTAATATGGGAGTATAGAAAGAGCGTAATTGAAGGATTTTTCAAGATAATATGGAACTACTTGACATGATTAAAGCTAGGATTAATAGTTCAATTGAAGAAGTGATGGGGGCAGCTACTTCACACCTTAACCCTTGTGTTCATTACACTTTAGAGGACAAGCTCATCCAAGATACATGGCCTAGAATAAAAATTTTATTTGGGAATACTGGGAAGAAGATTGGTCATGTCCATGGTGGAGTAGTGGAGCTTAAGTGGGATAGACCTAGGGATAGATAGATTAAACAAAATTTTGATGTAGCTTCTAAGGGGAATAATGGGCTCTTAGGGGCTAGGTGGTATCTAGAAATTGGTTAGGAATCACTCTGGCCTATGCAACACATAAATTGACTGAAGGAACAAATAATATGGAAAAAGCCAAGGCAGCCCTTTTGGCTCTTAATGTAGGTAGACAGTTAAAGATGCATAAAGTACACCTGGAAGGTGATTCCCAAATCTTAATTCAGGTTATTCAAAAAGGTGAGTCTCAAACTTGGCATCTCCAGAGTTTAATTCTCACTATTAGGGAACTATTATCATCTTTCCAGGAATTTAAAATTATCCATATGAGGATAAGTAGTAATGTGGAGGCTGCTATTTTATCAAAATGGGCACTTTCTTTTAGTAATGTGATCAAGATCAAGATGGAAGATTTGCAGAATGTGGAGGTGGATGCCCTGCATTAAAATTTGATCAAGCAATGATGCCTTGTAATGGTCGTATGATGTGACTTTTTCCTTTTTTAAAAATTTATTTAGAAGTGCCTCATATAATGTTGATGTGTGTATGTGAATATTGGGGCCTTATGTCAGAAGGGTGTTCGCATGTGTGAAAGGTGGAGTCCGTCAGCTTTTCATCCCCTTTTTTATGAATGTGATTTGATGGTTGCTCAAAAGTAACTAATTTATCCCATCATTATGAGAGGTGGAGAGACATAAGTTGATAGATTATAGGCCAAAATTTGTTAAAGAAGCCATGGTAAGAATTGAAACAATGTGATTTGGTCTTGGTTACTTTGTAAGATTTGACAGGCCAAGAAATGGAGGCTACATTTTTTGGTGGACACCAACAAGCAAAAAAAGGCTTTCAAAGTCCCAGTTAGGATAGATAGGATCAAGGGTTTGGTGAAAATAAAGGATGAAGCAATAGTTAAAGTGGTTTATGGAGTGCTTCGAATGTATTTCATGGAGGAGAAGAAGAAATTGAGGGTAAATCTGGATATTATTTCAATGGTAATCGCATGGGGGATCTAAATCGGGAAGAAATGATGGCGGTGAAGAGAATTGTAATGATCCTATTTGAAGATGATATGCTGCTAGAGTTGGACTCTATTCTGGAATGTGCGATCCTTGGAGTTGGTTCAGACATCTCAGAATGCTTTAAGGATGAAGATGAGGCATGCTTTTTTGGGTTAGTTCCCTTTGTGCGATGGTGGGGAAAAATAGACAAAGGATATTACACGAAGGAAATCACCATGGAATGGGAAAAGATGAAACAAGGTTTAATAGAGCATGAGAGGAATGCCATGGTTGAGGTGAGGGTCTTTAAGGTTGTGATTCTGTGGAAGACAAGAACAAGGAATGGTAGGAAGCGTCGCCATAGTCCTTAATCTAAAGGGAGGTTTGTGAAACATAATTTTTGAAATTTTTCTTACCAAATATATCGCTACATAGGTTTTGTAGATATTGGATCTTTAGGATTGCAGGGAAGTTTTGTCTTTCTATGCAAGGAAACATTTTGGAAAGGTTAGTAGCAGAGTTTGAGCATTATGTTACCCACCTCTCGAGAGTTTCTTTGTTTGAAAATGGAGGTTGAGGATGACAATGAGTCAACCGAGTCTGATCTAGTGTTGAGCTTCTAAGATGAAATGAGCTCAGGTTGCTAGCGTGGTGAGCTCAGGAAGGTGTTCATTGGGGTGGTGTTAATTCTTGATGCCTTTATGGATATGTTTAAAAAAGTTAGGTTATATTTATGATAGGCTGATTATGTATATTTTGTATGGCTATATACTGGGTGTGATAGTATATGGTTGAGCTATATGCTCCCTTAGGTATTTAAGCTTACTATGACTTTATATATTATAGGTTCCCTTAGGTTAAAAATTTAGGTTAAGCTAGTATATGGTTGAGCTATAGGCTCCCTTAGGTAAAAAAGTTAGGTTATATTTCTGATAGGTTGATTATGTATATTTTGTATGGCTATATACTGGGTGTGATAGTATATGGTTGAGCTATAGGCTCCCTTAGGTATTTAAGTCTTACCAAAACTAGTGCAGGGCACCCTAATGTAATAAAGTGTTTGTGATAGGAATATAGGATTGGATCGAGTGGGATCATCCATGATGTAATCCTAGACCCATTTGTAAGCCTAATAGGCTCCAAGGTGTTTTATAAGCGTAGAGTCCTAATTAGACCAAAGGACATATTAAGGGTTATAACATAGTCTTTAGGTGGTTTGAAGGTAGATATAGGTATAAATGATGTTTTTTAAGGCTTTCAAGAGCCTAAAACCTCATATAGAATCATTAGAGTCTATTTTGGAAAAAGTGCTCAAAATATGTAATTGTTGTCATGCAACTTTTCAAAAAGTTGCTCGAGAAGTTGCATTTTGACAACCAATGGCCAAAACCATTTGAAAAATAGTTGTAGCCATTGGGAGAGACCTATTTAGGTCCAATCATATCATCTATTACAAGTTGTTGTTGATGTATGAAGTTTGGTGGATATTTAAATGAATAAAACCGTGATTTTTTCTTAAACTCTCTAATTTTCCGTACTGTATGATCTGTTGGTGACTACCATTGATGAAAATTTGAAGGATTTGCATAGTGTTGTGAGCTACCATTATAATGAAATTTATTTGAACCAATTTGGTGGAATTTGGTGAGATTTGTGTTCAAATTGGTGAATATAATCTAGGAAGCCCTTGTTTATATGGTCCTTTGAGAGATCATGGTGCATGGGTTGGTGATTTTCCCACCAAGCCCTAGGCTAAACAAGCCCATGTGTTTAGTATAGAAATAAGGAGAATAGATGAGACACTCACACCAGTGAGTGATTAGGATCAGTTAAATTGTGCAAATAGTGCATTTAAGGGAAGGAGAACATATCCAAGTGGTTATATTTCTTTTGTAAACCCATTTCTTAGGACCCCCTTTGGAAACCAGTCCTAATTAGGCCTATTAGGTCTATATCCTTTGGTTAGGGTTTGGAGGTGCAGGAGAATATTCTAGATCTAATCATTTGGATTTTTTCTAAGATCCCAAAAGGATATCTCAACCCACAATAAGTTTAAGGGGTTATTTGGAGAAGTTTGGAGTTGTCATTGAAAAACTGACTGGTTAAGGCTACTAGAAAATAGGATAGTTTTTGTGCTTTGTGACCCCAACCTTTGAGTGAGGTTCTCAAACTTGTTCAGAGGATTATTGGAGGTATCCTAAGTAGTAAGAATCCTTATCACTCCATAGAAGTCTTAAATTTATGACTTTCCATGATATAGGTGAATTGAGAATCTAATTTGATATTGTTTGAGATTGTGTCAAAGGGTGATGAAATACTGATTTGGGGTTGTGTCATTCTTCTAGTTGCCTAATCCAAATTTATGTGGTATCAGAGCTCTATAAGTACCCTTAGAGAAAAGGACTTGGAAAATGGTAGAGGGTGGAGATAGTGATGAGATCCCTGCAAGGGTCACCAATGTGGAACTTGAAAAGATAATGAGAGAACACATGACACAGAGTAGAAAGATACAAGCATAAATATAGAGATTGAAGGGAAAGGTAGATAGAAGGGATAGAGAAGAGTTTAAAGAAGAAGAAGAAGATGGGGATGAATAAGATACCCCTTTGTAGGAAAGGGAGAGGTTACCTACAAATAATAGACCCTTCATTGAAGCCCTTGAGAGGGTAGGGAATAAGGAGAGCAAAGAAAACCTACCTATGTTCACTGGGAAGATGAACCCTAAGGAAGTTATGTATTGGCTAGAAGCATTGGATAATCACTTTCAGTGTGATAATGTGGAAGAGAAGAAAAATGTGAAGACTTCCAAATCAAGGATGAAGGTTTCTACCCTTAGTTGGTGGAACTACTTGAAAAATGAGAGAGTAGAAGAAGGATTTAATCTTATATCTTCATTGAAGAGAATGGTTGCAGAAGTGAAGAAACAATTTGTTCTAGAAGATTATGAAGTGGCGATGCATCAAAAGTTGCCGAACTTAAAACAAAGGGATTTGGATGTAGGTGGATACACAAAGGAGTTTTATATGATGTCTCTAAGAGAAAAGGTACCTAAAAGTGAGAATAAAAAGTTGGCAAGGTATCTAAATGGCCTCAAATACAATATTCAGGATGAACTCGGTCTCTTCAATCTTGAGATAGTTCACAAGTGATTTCAAATAGAACTGGGGATAGAAGAAAAACAAAAGAGAAAGGGAGATAACCAGAATAGAGGAAGAGAAGGAAACTTCAGAGGAAGAGGTATATTTGGTGGAAGAGGAGCATCTCCTAGACCATAAAGAGAGTCAAGTAACTAGGACCAAGAAGGAGAGTCAAGCCACAAAGGAAACTTTGGGGGAAAAAGTTCAATAGAAGAGGAAGACTTTGGGGTAGAGGACCAAGTGTATTCACTAGAAGATGTTTCACATGAAATCAAGTGAGCCACTAGTCTATTAGATGTTCTAAGAGGATAGGGACAAACAATCAAGGGGGAGAAAGAAGAATCCATTCAGTCTAGGAGGAAGATGACCAGAGCATACAATCAAACTCAAGACATGCATATCTAGAGAAAGGGGAGTGCCTAATGTTCAATAGGACCCTCTTGAAGGTGCCAATTACAAAGGATCCCCCATAGAGAAAGTATCTATTCAAGACTACATGCAAGGTAAGTGGAAAAGTATGTAAAATTATTGTATAGTCAAGATCAACTAATAATATTGCATCAATAGAAATGGTTAATAAGCTTGGTTTGAAGAACATTCCTCACCCTTACCCCTAAAAAGTCTCTTGGTTGAATAAAGAATAACAAGCCCTAATAAATGATCAAGTTTGGGTAGAGTTCCAAATACGTGAATAGATGGACATAATACTATGTGATGTGACTGGGATGGATCCTTGCAACTTAATTCTAGGCAGATCTTGGCAGTATGATGTGAGTGCACAACATGAGGGTAAGAAAAATGTCTATTCTGTGACCAAGGATGGTGTGAGTTACTCTATGAACCCACTCCCTATTGATGGTAAGGATAAACACATAGTGACCAGTGTCATGTTAGTGGATGAAAAGGAATTCATGAAGACCCTCAAGGAGAACGATAACCCATTATTTTCTATAGTAATGAAACCCAAGGAAGTGGTGAAGAAGAAGTCTGAGAATAGGATACAAGAAAGGAGTGTAGGTCCTTAGGAGGTAAGAGATGTTTTGGACAGAGATAAAGGAGTATTTGCACATGACATACCAAAGACATTGCCACCCCACATAGATGTTACCCATTACATAGACCTTATCCTTGGGTCTACATTACCCAACAAATAAGCCTACAAAATGACACCAGATAAGAATGAGGAAATTGTAAGACAAAAAAAGGAGTTACTAGACAAAGGATTCATAAGAAGAAGCATAAGTCCCTATGTAGCCCCTGCAGTTTTGGCTCCAAAGAAGATGGAACATGGAGGTTGTGTACAGACTCCAAATCCATAAACAAGATTATAATCATGTATAGGTTTCCCATGCCCTAGATAGAAAACTTAATGGACTATCTAGGAGGAGAAAAATACCATTCTAAGGTGGATTTGAAGAGTGGATACCACCAAATAAGGATAAGATAGGGATATGAGTGGAAAACTCCATTCAAAATGAATGAAGGCCTCTATAAGTGGTTGGTTATACCATTCAACCTTTCTAATGCCCCTATCACATTCATGAGACTCATGAACAAAGTCCTAAAACCTTTTATAAATAATTTTGTTGTATATTTGGATGACATATTGATTTTTAGCAAGAATACAAATGAACATCTAATGCACTTGGATTTGGTGTTGAAAAGGTTGAATGAGGAACAGTTGAAGATAAATTTGGAAAAGTGTGTCTTCTTACAGGAAGAGTTGATATTTATTGGTTTTTTGTTCTCTAAGGGAAGCCTCGAGGTGGATCCCTCCAAGGTGGAAGAAATACTAAATTGTCCAACACCTAGAAATGCAAGTGAGGTAAAACAATTTCATGGTCTTGCAAGTTTTTATAGTAAATTTATAAATAACTTCAGTGATGTATGTGCACCCATGATTGACACTATAAAAGGGGGTAGAAAATGTAAATTTTCTTTGACTAGTGATGAAAATAAGTATTTTGAGTATTTGAAAAGGATGGTAGCAGATCAACCCATCTTTGTGTTACCATATATCTATAAGGTCTTCATAATTGAATGCGATGCAAGGAATAGGGCTATAGGAGGAGTTTTGAGTCAAGAGGGCAGGCATGTGGCCTTTTTTAGTGAGAAAATAAATGAAGAAAAACAAAAGTATTCAACCTATGATCTAGAGATGTATCCTATGGTCCAGGCTCTAAGAAAATGGAGACATTACTTACTACCCAAGGAACTTATAGTCTTTACTGGCAATCATGCATTGAGTTTTCTGAACAAGCAAGAGAAGTTGAACCATAGACACATGAAGTGGATGAATTATCTACAAGCCTTCACTTTCACCATTAAGCACAAGAAATAGATAGCCAATAAGGTGGTTGATTCTCTTAGCAGGAGGAATTTGACAGTAAGGGAAATTAAATTGGAAAGCATTAGAACAAATTCAATTAAGGACATGTACCGAGGGGATGAATACTTCAAAGAAGCATAGTAGGTATGCATGGAAATGAGGGACAAGTATCACATGGAGCTCTCTGATTTTATATTTCAAGAGGGTTTACTATTCAAAGGGAGTCAACTTTGCATTCCTATATATTCAATGAGAGAAAACATTGTAAGTGAAAAGCATTGTGGGAGTCTATTAGGACATTATGGGATTGATAAAACACTTGAACTCGTTAGGAGCTTCTATTTTTGGCCAAGGATGTAGATAGACATCAAAAAATTTGTTGAAGAGTGCTTGGTTTGTCAAAAGGCTAAAGGTATTAGTTCAAATGCAAGGTTAACACTCATTTACCTATTCCAAGTAAACCATGGGATTCAGTGAGCATAGACTTTGTGCTAGGACTCCCAAGGACAAAACTGGGTCATGACAGTGTATATGTTGTGTTGGACATATTCTCCACGATGGCCCACTTCCTAGCTTGTAAAAATAGCCATGATGCATCCCATATTGCAGGTATTTTCTTCAAAGAAGCAGTAAGACTTCATAGTTTACCTTTATCTATCATTTCAAATAGAGATCCCAAGTTAATTGGATACTTTTGGAGAAATTTCTGGAAGAGACTGGGTATAAGTTTGTCTTTTTCATCAGCCTATCATCCTCATCCTGATGGACAAATAGAGGTAGTTAATAGATCACTTGGAAACCTATTAAGGTGTCTAACTAAAGAACATGGAGCAATTTGGATTATATCCTCCCTCAAGAAGAATTCTCCTATAATGACTTTGTGAATAGGAGCACTGGTCTAAGCCCATTCTAGATTGTTTATGGGACACACTGAATAGTTGTCTTGGACTTGAGAGATGTGAGAGACTTGGAAACGATAAGTGCATAGGCAGAAGATTTTGTAGAGGTGATGAGAGATATTCATCAGTAAGTGAGGGATAAGTTAACACATACCATTGATAAGTATAAGAAAGTAGCATACAATAAGAGAAGAGATGTATAGTTTTAAGTGAGAGATATGGTGATGATTCATCTCAAAAAGGAGAGGCTTCCAAAAGAGATGTTTACTAGATTAATGAGAAGGAAGACAAGACCATTCAAGATCCTCAAGAAGTATGGCAACAATGCCTACAAAATTGATCTTCCTCCTGACATTGGTCTTTCTCCTATTTTTAATGTTTCGACATTTATGCATATAAAGTTACTGTTGTTGATACTTGTGATACAAGTCAATCTGGGGAGAGCACTGAAGATTTGGTGCAAGGTCTACCTAAATAATCCAAACTTGAGATTGAGTGTGTCCTTGAAAAGAGGTTAAGAAATAAAACAAGGAGGCATACATACTATGAATACATGTTCCAATGGAAGCATCAACCCCTGGAAGATGCCACTTGGATGACAGTTGAAGCCATTGAACAGACTGGAGTCAAAGTCTCAGATTTGCCAACTCAAGGGACTTGAGTTTTTCTAGCCCTCAGAGTATGGCGCAGCAAACCCTATTGTAATCAAGTGTTTGGTAGATAAGAATAAAGGATTGTATCCAGTGGGATCATCCATGATGTAATCTTGGACTCATTTGTAAGGCTAATAGGCTCTAAGCTGTTTTATAAGCGTAGAATCATAATTAGACCAAAGGACATATTAAGGGTTAGATTAGGGTATTTAGGTGGTTTGAAGGTAGATCTAGGTATAAATTATATTTTTTAAGGCTTTCAAGATCCTACAACTTTGTATAGAAGCATTAAAGTCTATTTTGGAAAAAGTGCTCAAAAGATGTAATTATTGTCATGCAACATTTAAAAGTTGCTCGAGAAGTTGCATTTTGACATCCAATAGTGAAAAAAATTTGAAAAATAGTTATATCCATTGGGAGAGACATATTTAGGTCCAATATGATCATCCATGACAGTTTTTTGTTGATGTATTAAATTTGGTGGACATTTAAATGAATAAAACCTTGATTTTTTCTTAAACTCTCTAATTTTTCGTACTGTATGATCTTTTGTGGACTAACATTGATGAAAATTTGAATAATTTGCATATTTTTGTGAGTTACTATTATAATTCAATTGGTTCGAATCAATTTGGTGGAATTTGGTGAGAGTTGTGTTCAAATTGGTGAATACAGTCTAGGTTGCCCTTATTTATAGGGTTTGGTGAGAGATGGAGCCCTAACTTGCAATCCCATCGTGTAAAATCCATGAATCATGGTGGAATGCAAGTTAGGGGTTTAATTTAGGAATCATGAAGGGCTGGATTAGAGTGCGCAGTTTGGTGATTTTCCCACCAATCCCTAGGCTAAACAAGCACATGTGTTTAGTCTAGAAATAAGGAGAATGGATGAGATAGTCACACTAGTGAGTGATTAGGATCAATTGAATTGTGGAAATAATGTATTTAAGGGTAGGAGAAAATATCCAAGTGGTTATATTGGCTCTGTGAATCCATTTCTTAGGACACCCTTTGGAAACCGGTCCTAATTATGCCTATTAGGTCTGTGTCCTTTGGTGAGGGTTTGGAGGTGCAAGAGAAGATTTAGGATCTAATCCTTTGGATTTTTTCTACGATACCAAAAGGGTATCTGAACCCACAATTAATTTAAGGGTTTCTTTGGAGAATTTTGGAGTTGTCCTTGAAAAATGACTAGTTAGGGCTACTAGCGAATAGGACAGTGTTGGTGCTTTGTGACCCTAACCTTTGAGTGAGGTGCTCAAACTTGTTTGGAGGATTAGTGGAGGTATCCTAAGTATTAAAAAACCTTATAACTCCATAGAAGTTTGAAACTCATGATTTTCCATGATATAGGTGAATTGAGAATATAAATTGAGATTGATTGAGAGTGTGTCAAAGGGTGAAGAAACACTGATTTGGGGTTGTTCCATTCTTCTAGTTTCCTACTCTACATCAAAAAAATTCTTCACAAATGATGGAGGTGAATCCTCTCTATCGCATGAAATAACTCTCCAGGGTGCACTATATTCCCTATCCTATCATTTGGTGTACTGCTCATATCATGCACCTTGTAGTTAGTTGTGCTAATCAGATCTTCGATAGGTTGTTTGAGGGGACACAAGAACATTTTCATGCACATTTTTCAAGTATGGAGCACAAAAATATGTGGAACTGAGGAGGATGTTCCATCACTACCTAATCCACCAGGAGCATAATCTTCATTTGGTTGTGATATTGATGTAGTCTGGGTGATTAAATGCCCACTCAATGAGTGAATGGCCCTAATGATTTGTGAGGATGTCTGTGCAATGATGTATGTATTTTTCAGTATAGGTGGGGGAGAAATGAGAGGAGGGGGAATGTATGGGCCATTTAAAACTTGACATGTCCCTAGTCTATCCTATGACATACCTTTACCCATACCCATGAACTCTCTCATGCTCCATTAATTGATGTGCTTATTCAACATGAACTCGACATATAATTTTCTAATAAAATAAGGGGAAATTTCATGTTTTTTTGGGGTGATTTATCAAAAAACATCCACTAACAATCCCAAACATTTTCATGCATTTGTGGATGTGTGCACCATCTCATGGATAATTTTGGTTGTTTTTGGTCAACAAGCTATCTAGTGCAGGGATTCATAAATAAGATAGATATTTCCTCTTTTGAAATGTCTAGGGCCTTCAACCCATCATAATCTAGCTCATCGTTATAATGGGCTTGCATGGCATCTTGCCATCAAACTGCAACATTATGCTCAGTTGTGAGGGTTTGTATATTTTCTATTATAGAATACAATGAATTGAACATGGGGGATAATCAAGGAATCCTACTATATGCATCCCTACTACCCCTCAACTAATCCAATTTTTTGGCTATCAGTTCTTCTATGGGTTGATTATTTGCAGGGGGTTTGTACCTGTGAGTTTTCATGATGTGGGTTTTGTGCCTATGGGTTATTTTCCATACCTGATTAAGTAGCAATTTTGTTTAATTAACATATATACTATTAAAAATAAATAATTTCAAATTGAAAAACCTAATTCAAACTAAACAACCAAAAATGAAACCCAAAATTGCAAAAAAAAATGACAAAAAAATGCATGGAAATACAATGAAAATCCCAGGTGATGCTTGAATCATAGTCAAAAATGCCTTCTGGGATCAGATATCAGATCGCTATCTGATATTGGATGTCATATTCTTAAAACCCATGATTTAAAATGACTCACAAATTTTTCCACAATTGATATTTTATTGCCAAGTATTAGATATTTGATACATATTAGATATTCGATGCTCGAAGAATTTTTTTTTAATATAAATACATAAATAATATATAATTTGGATTATGTTTTCATCATTATGTATTATTATATTATTTTACTATATATACATAAATTTTATATATATATATATATATAATATTAAATATACAGATATATAATATATATTAAAAATTGATAAGATTTAATTGCCTTTTTTGTGGCATCAATCTTGCTCTTCTAGGTGGTGTATCATTTGTCCACCTCTAGTTTCCCTACCTACGTCACTGTCCTCCTAGAAAGAGCGTCAATGGATTATTTTCTAAGACTTTACTTCAATAGTCGTTTGTGTATAATTGTGGTTACATTCCTAAATAAATCACTTCATTTCACTATAAAAAATACATCAATCTTCAAAGGAAATATTTTTGGGGTTTTTAAGTTTCATGTAAATAGTATATCTTTGTCACCTATTTATAGTTTTTAGCATCCTTTGAATTCATTTGTTCACTAAAAAATCCCTCGTTGACATGAAGGCATGGAAATTTCATGGTCTCTGAGCCCAATTTTCTTTAAGCTTGTGTCATTACAATAAGTCTTGGTGGTCTATGTGCGTTTGAGAAATCTTCAACATCTTACCATCTGCACTATGTTTGTTCTGCTTTATTATTTATTCATGTATCTTGAAATTAACCTTACTGCAAGATCTCTCTATTCATTATTTTTCTTTAAGCTTGTGGCATTCCAATAAATCAACACCTGAGCTAGGTTGGGGGTCATACACAATGGCCAAGCCTTCCATCTCATCATCATAAGTGAATGTTTTAAATGTTAATATGGCCTATATACACACCAACAATGATAAATAAATAGTTTTGTTTGGTAGAAGAGTGCCTCTAGAATAATTTCAATTCAAAAGAAGACAAAACTATATTCCCAATTATGCATTCCTCTTCGAATAAGCATTTACATTACACAATTCAGCAATAGAACAAGGGCTACATTCACACCTTTAAATCTAGTTATTAGATATCATTCTAAGTTTGTTGTCTATCATAAAGTTGTTGAGGCATATTCAAAGGTTGTTCAACACCTTTTCATTTTTTATTTCTCATTTGTTCATTGTAATTTAAAATAATAGATGTTAATTTCTTTCGGTCAAGAAGTGTGCTAAAAATGATGTTATGCTTAAGTAAATCAAAATTAATAGTACAAAAACAACAATATATGACAAAATAAACTACTAAAAATTGCATATAAATGGCTAATTTTGGTCACATGACCATTAGTAGTTTATTTTCGGTCATTTATCTCGCGACCAAATTTATGACTACACCATTTTAGACATTTATTTATTCATTTATTTGGTCATTGATTTGGTCATTTTTTTAGTCATTAATTTAATTATTGATTGTTATTAACTGGTCATTTATTTAGTCATGGAAGTGATATATTTAGTCACATATTTAGTCATTTATTTAGTCATTAATTTAGTCATATATTTAGTCATTTAGTCATATTAGAGCATGATGGAATCGAACCACCATCCTCCTACTTGTAAAGCAGGTGCTCTCACATTGAGCTAGTACCCTTTAAAGAATAACCATAACATGTATAGTAGTACTTTTCATTCAACATGATTTAAATTAACAAGAAAAAATAGGAAAAAGTATTCTCTTAAAAATGATTCCTGTGAAATCCTTGTTACATATTTAATCCATTTCTATTTGCACAAGTTACTTATGGAGATTATGTGAATTCGTACATACTCTTGTCAATTGACCCATCAAAATTCATGTCAGAATATTTCTTAGGTATACAACATAGTAGGATTTACTCACCAGTCAAAGAAACATATAAATTAAAATAAAACAAAATTTATCATGTTTCCAACCTATCATTTCTTAGTCAAAGGAACCACTGAGAACTAACTCCAAGAAGAATACTACAGATATGTCGAAAACCACTAAAATGATTTCAAAGGTAAGCAACAAGGTGTTCTTATTCATTAGTTTAAAGCTACAGAAGGATCATTTTATGTCTGAGCTTACAAAATCTTATAGCTATTTAAGAATCAGAATCATTATGTAGGCATATAATACATAAAGCCCCAAGTATAGACTTTCAACAAATTTTAATTTTTCACTAAGGAAATATGTCGTGTTGAATTTACTAACTAGTTTATTTTACTTCGCTAAGGAAATATGTTGCATCAAGTTTACTAATTAGTTTATTTTACTCACCCTCCCTTCAATTTAATCTTGTGTTCTGATATTTACTACTGTGCATCCAATTGCCTTTGCAGAATTGAGACAAAGTGCATGATTTTCATTCTTCACCCAAGGATTGAGATTCTTCTTGGTATTTATTGCTCGATCAACAATGGTACCAGGAACAACCACATTAATCAATTTACTGCATCATGCCCACAAAAATATGAAAGTCATTTTCATCATTCTTAAACAATGACAAACAAATACTAATGAGGAAAAACAAAACCATGATCTATGTGTTTTTGACAAGCAATTCTATGGGTCTGGACCAAGTTTGAGTTTGATCACTTTGTTTTTGATAAACAAGTGTCTCTTCTACAAGCATAACTTTTGTCGGATTGTAAAAAGGGTATACAATCAAAACAGTGAGATATATTTCATTGCAAATAAAAAATTGGTAGTTGTTGCTACAAATTTTAATTAGTAACATTAATAAGTTTGTCATAAAAACATTGATACCTTACTTAGTAAAATTTTTTTAACTTGATAAGTGTAATATACTACATGCATAAACATTCACATACACATCTGTGTATATATTTATTTATATGAAACCAATATAACTTTTAATTATTCAATTCATTTATTTACTATGTATTTCATCTCAATCACAAAGAAACCTTATATGCTTTACATTCTTATACACACACATAGGTGTACTGTTGCATAAAGTCATACCTGAAAAACTGAATATAGCACTACTAGCAAAAAAGTTGTGATGCCTAAAAATAGAAAAGCAAAGACAAAAGAAATAATGGTATAGAAGAAAATGAGGTATTTCATTTGTAAAGCTGAAAAATAAAATAGAAAATTCCAAAGCCGGTTTATAGAAGCATTAAGAAATTAACAATACAATAGAAAACACCATGTGTAGTATGTTGTAGCTCAACCAATTCAGCTAATTATCAAACATCTAAATCTTATTACACAAGTTTGATGGCTACAGCTAAGGAAAAATTTCTGGTAAGCCCTGGTCTTGTGGTGAGACAGAGAAACTACCATGATAAAAATCCAAGTTCAAACCCTCTTATGCAAGCTACCCATGTAAATTGGCCATGATGATAAAGGACAAAAAAAAAAAGGTCAAAGTTAGAATAAATTTTTAACAAAAGAGATAACCCTCAGAAGTGACATCTAACCCAAAAGGATATCAAGTTTGATGGTGTGCTTAACTCATATATTTGGGTTTGCAAATAGACAACACTTCTCTTTCCAATGATCAACCAAAAACTATTGAACCATTGTGTGTCTTGGTATCCCCGGAGAAAACAAAAGAGTGGTCCAAGAAACCTTTCCTGCAATATTAAAGAGCTGTGATCTGTCTAAAATTAATATGCAAATAAATAATATTAAGTAACAAAATTTATGTCAACACGTAAAGACAATTGAGATATCTCTAAGTTCTTTACAACATTATTTTTATTGAAATTCAAGATGCTTGGAAAGCATTATAAAGCTATCCTGGGATATTAACACCATAAGCTTTATAATTATTCAAATACCTTGGACAACTTTGCATCCTCGCAACAATTATGCTTTCCTATGCTTGAATTCCTTCTTTCTCCCTAAGATTTATGTTAAACATAAAAGAAGAAATATCTTATTTCACATTAATTTCTGTGCTTGTAACATAACAAAGTACAGATGTCACCTAGCGTATGTGATAAATAGGGAATAATTATAGTCTTGCATTCAAGTTAAATATGTGGCATCTTCGAATGGGCTACTTATTCTAAGATACCCAAAATTAAATTATGTCCTCATCAAATTATGTCTACATTGAGTTTCCCAAAAGCACATCAGTATTGTTTAAATTGCTTAATATGTCATGGGGCTCATCTTCCCTATACATGTGCTGAGAAACTGTTTTCCCTTGAGAAAAGGCAGAAATACATTGAGAATCAACTTCAATATCATCCATGATTTCTCTAAAATTGCCTTCCCTTCTACCATCTTGTGGATGAAAATGGTCCAAGATCCATGTATATAATGGTACCTAATTTATCCCAAAATTCTCATTCATAGTTACTTGCACTTGAGATCTATAAGGGAAACATGTGAATTCCTTTCATTAACATCAGAAAAGTCATTTCTCTTTGTTAGATATTATTCTTGATTCATACTCCCAACCAAGTTGCACTATCCTTGACACTCATCTTTTCATGTACATGCTTTAATTGTCTAGCTAGCTTTGAATTGTTCACTTATGTATCAATATCCATAGAGTATGATACTTGCAGAGCTCCATCCTCAACTTACATAGTTAAATCTTCATGGTATGTTTCTTAGCAAGTTGATTGACACTTTTTCAACATGCATAACATGTGGCAAGACTAAGACCCTCTATTTTATAGAAAACATGATGAAAACTGTAGTAAAAAAATGTCCTAACATGTGTAGGTGTATGCAGCTTTTCGTGCCTCGTATCTAACATGTCTAGAGCCATCACATGAAATTATATTCTGACAATCTTCAATATATGATATAATTTAGTACTGTGTGTGTTCACTTGTCTGGGAGATCACAATCCTTATTTGTATTTTTAAGGGTTGTCAACAGATCCAATAAGAGTCTGTCAAATTTCTTTCCTACTAACAATCCAGCATGTTTGAATACTCCTTCAAAATGAAAATACATAATAGAAAAAGAGAGTTTCTAGTTGGTTGAATTAAATTGTTTTAATCACTACTTAAACCAAAATCCTTCTGCAATAGTTATTTCCATATGCATGGCAGGAACTAATAATTGGATTCTTTAGATCAACGTCAAGTGTTTTCTTTGCATTTGTAACTAGAACATTTACCTGGATTAAAACATGTAAATTCAGTTACAAATTTTAATAACGATTTTAGTAGCAAATAAAACATTTACTTAGATTAAAACATGTAAACATGGTTAAAATTTTCAAAATAACAATTTTAGCAAAAAAATACAACATATGATTGTAAAATGGTATTGTAATTTGAAGTGTCTCTGAGTATTGACAATCATTTGAGATGGTAATTTATCTTCTTTTATTTTTTTTATTATGAAAAATATATCCATAGAAATATCCCCCTGTAAATTATCCACACGCATCTGCCCAAAAAAAAATTCCAAGTTGATATGAGTTGTATAATGAACTTCTCTAAATGTATCATGGGAGATTTGTTACCAAAAAGAATGTTGTTCACTAATACTTGGCTTCTTTTTTCCGAGTGGGTTATCACAAAAAATACAAAAGTGTAAAAAACAATTAATAAGTTTTATGTTTAATTTTTGGCATGCCTAAATCCTCATGGGTATAAAAAATTTGTCAGATTTTGTAGTTGCAATTGCCCTAGTGGATATCTATGCAAAATGTGGAAGTATAGACAAGGTAGTTGACCTGTTTGACACAATTCGTCAAATAAATGTGGTCACATGGAATGCCATGACTATAGGATGCACACAAGATGGATTTTTTGAAAAGGTGTAAGCCAAACTTGATGTTGTTTATAAACATCTTTCCTGTATGTTCCAAAATGAGAGCTTTGGAATATGGTATAGACATCCATCAAAGCATGAAAGATGGAGATATTTTGTCAAATTTCGTCAAATTTTGTAGAAGTAACTGCCTTGGTAGACATGTATTCCAAATGTGGAAGCATATACAAGGCTCATGAAATGTTTGATATAATGCCTCAAAAAGATTTTTTATGTGGACTGCAATGATTGCAAGCTCTCAGCAACTAGGAACTGCAGTGTACAAAACATGATAGAAAATTCCTCGGACACAAAATCAATAAATAACCAAAATTGAATGTCTACAAGAAACTGCACTCCAAAGTGACCCAGAGGTGGCTTAATGTAGATTTCCTTTGCAATAGAAAAAACTGGATGTCTATATGAAACTAGTCCCCATAGTCAATGGAAGGTGTGTATAGAAGGATGTCATGGGAAGGTCATTTTTAATTAGGGTATAAGGAGATGAGTAAGGGTATGGTTTCTTGGTATAAAAATTACTATCACTAGAAGATGTAGATTAGAGGATGTGGGTAGTGGAACAAAAGACATAGCCCCTTCATTATATCAAAGGCTCCTAGTTTGTCAATTTTATCCTCACAATTTTGGACTTCAATATTCTATAAATCTAATCCATTTTATATTTACATAATCAAGAAACACTACTAGCACAAAAGTGCTCATCCATAATTTCATAAAATTTTAACTCAATAATCGCAATTTCCTATAACCTTTAGAAAAAGGTGAAACCAAATTTGTTTCTAAAAAATTGCCTATAATATCCATTGATAGAGGTTCCTTAGTATGCTCTTGTATCAAATTTAATAACCAAATTCTAAGTTATCCATGTAGGACTCATTATCAGGGTGAAAAGGCTTCAACCCTAGAAACTTTTAGAAATAAAAACAATCACAGTGCATTGATCTTTCATCAGGGTGAACAAAAATAATCATTGTTCACTAACCATGTATAAAGAATAAAATTTCTATTAGTGATGTTTGTGATGCAGGCGACCAAGGTACAGATTGGCTAGACTCGCAAGAAAACCTTCCAAAGCCATCAAAGCCTGAGATAGAGTGCATTTTGTACAAAAGGGTTAGTCAAAAGACAAGGAGGAGAACCTATTTTGAGTTCTTCGTCAAGTGGAAGAACACACCTTCTGAGGATGTCACTGTTAGGAATAACAGTCCACCAACACAACTAAGAGAGAGGGGTGAATCATTTATGAGATAGATTATTAAACATTAAACTTTATAAACCAAAACTTCACATCAAATGATAACATAGTAAATGCCAACACAATAGCACAATCATTTGTTTTCGAGGAAACTATGTTAAAGGTAAAACCCGAGTGGGAATTAGCACCCACAAATGTTGTATTGAGAGTATAGTATCCATGTTAAAAGATTTATCCATGTTAGGAGCTTATTACAACATTAATGGACTGTCTAGGAGGAGAAACATACTACTCTAAGGTGGATTTGAAGGGTGGCTACCACCAAATAAGGATAAGAGAGGGAGATGAGTGGAAAACTGCATTCAAAATGAATGAAGGTCTCTATGAGTGGTTGGTTATTTCATTTTTCCTTTCTAATTCCCTTAGCACATTCATGAGACTCATGAATGAAGTCCTCAAACCTTTTATAAATAATTTTATTGTTGTATATTTGGATGAAATATTGATTTTTATCAAGGTTAGAAATGAACATCTAATGCACTTGGATTTGGTGTTGAAAAGGTTGAATGAGGAACAATTGAAGATAAATTTGGAAAAGTGTGTCTTCTTGCAGGAAGAGTTGATATTTCTTGGTTTTGTGATCTCTAAGGGAAGCCTTGAGATGGATCCCTCCAAGGCGGAAGAAATAATAAATTTGCCAACACCTAGAAATGCAAGTGAGGTAAAAAAATTCATGGTCTTGCAAGTATTTATAGGAAATTTATAAATGACTTCAGTGGTGTATGTGCACCCATGATTGACACTATAAAATAGGGTAGAAAATGTCAATTTGCTTGGAATAGTGATGCAAATAACTCTTTTGAGTATTTGAAAAGGAGGGTAGCAGATCAACCCATCTTAGTGTTACCATATTTATATAAGGTTTTCACAATTGAATGTGATGCAAGCAATAGGGCTATAGGAGGAGTTTTGAGTCAAGAGGGCAGGCCTATGGCCTTTTTTAGTGAGAAACTAAATGAATAAAAACAAAAGTATTAAACCTATGATCTAGAGATGTATGCCATGGTTCAGTCTCTGATAAAATGGAGACATTATTTACTACCCAAGGAATTTATAGTCTTTACTAACAATCATGCATTGAGTTTTCTAAACAGGCAAGCGAAGTTATACCATAGACACATGAAGTGGATGGATTATCTACAAGCCTTGACTTTCACCATTAATCACAAGAAAGGGATAGCCAATAAGGTGGTTGATTCTCTTAGCGGGAGAAATTTGATAGTAAGGGAAATTCAATTGGAAAGTACTGGAATCAATTCAATGAAGGACATGTACCAAGGGGATGAATACTTCAAAGAAGAATATCAGGTATGCATGGAAATGGGGGAAAAGTATAAAATGGATTTATCTAATTTTATTTTTCAAGAGGGTTTAATTTTCAAAGGGAGAAAAATTTGCATTCATATATGTTCAATGAGAGAAAACAATATAAGTGAAAAGCATTGTGGGACTCTATCAGGACATTGTGGGATTGATAAAACACTTGAACTTGTTAGGAGGTTCTATTTTTGGCCAAGGATGCAGACAAACATCAGAAAGTTTGTTGAAGAGTGAATGGTTTGTCAAAAGGTGAGAGGGATTAGTTCAAATCTAGGATTGTATACCCCTTTACCTATTCTAAGTAAACCATTAGATTCAGTGAGCACAGACTTTGTGCTAGGACTCCCAAGGACAAAACCAGGTCATGATAGTATATATGTTATGGTGGATAGATTCTCCAATATGGCCCACTTCCTTTATCTATCATTTTAGATAGAGATCCCAATTTCATTGGACACTTTTGGAGAACTCTCTGGAAGAGAATGGGTACAATTTTATCTTTTTCATCAGCCTATCATCCTCATCCTGATGGAAAAATGGAGGTAGTTAATAGGTCACTTGGGAACCTATTAAGGTGTCTAACTAAGGAACATGGAGCAATTTTGGATTCTATCCTCCCTGAAGCAGAGTTCTCCTACAATGACTCAATGAATAGGATCACTGCCCTGAGTCCATTCTAGATTGTTTATGGAACACACCCAAGAGGTGTTTTGGAGTTGAGAGATGTGAGATACTTGGAAAGGAGAAGTGCACAAGAAGAATATTTTGCAGAGGTGATGAGAGATATTCATCAACAAGTGAGGGATAAGTTAAACATACCACTAATAAGTATAAGAAAGTAACAGACAAGAAGAGAAGATGTGTACAGTTTCAAGTGGGAGATATGGTGATGATTCATCTCAAAAAGGAGAGGCTTCCAAAAGAGAAGTTTACTAATAAAATAAAGGGGAAATTTCATGTTTTCACTGGGTGGTTTATCAAAAAACATCCACCAACAATTCCAAACATTGTCACGCATTTGTGGATGTGTGCACCATCTCATGGATAATTTCTATTTGTTTTGGTCAATATGCTATCTGGTGCGGGGATTCATAAATAAGAAAAAAATTTCCTCTTTTTAAATGTCTAGGGCCTTCACCCCATCATAATCTAGCCCATTGTTATAATGGGCCTGCATGACATCTCACCATCAAACTGCAACATTATGCTCAGTCATGAGTGTTTGTATATTTTCTATTATAGAATCTAATGAATTGCACATGGGGGATAATAAAGGAATCCTACTATATACATCCCTAATACCCCTCAAATAATCTAATTTTTATGCTATCAGTTCTTCTATGGGCTGATTATTCGCAGGGGGTTGTGCCTGTATGTTTTCATAATGTGGGTTTTGTGCTTGTGGGTTTTGTGCATGTGGGTTATTTTCCATACCTGATTAAGTAGAAAAAAAATTTAATTAACATACAGACTATTAAAAATAAATAATTTCAAATTGAAAAACCTAATTCAAACTTAAAAACCAAAAATGCAAAAAAATGACAAAAAATGCATGGAAATGCAATGAAAATTCTAGGTGATGCTTGAATCATGCTAAAAAATGCCTTCTAGGATCGGATATTGGATGACTATCTGATATTGGATGTCATATTCTTAAAACCCATGAGTTAAAATGACTCACATATTTTTCCATAATTGATATTTTATTGCCAAGTATCAGATATTTGATACGTATTAGATATTGGATGCTCGAAGAATTTTTTTAATATAAATACATAAATAACATATAATTTGGATTATATTTTCATCATTATGTATATATATATATATA
>MU227575.1:61015-86429 GCA_018584345.1 Thuja plicata | reverse complement strand
AAATATTTATTATTCCCATAATTAACGATAGATTAGCCAATAAAATAAATATATTTTCAAACTACACATAAAAATCGCCTCATATATTACATATTTTCCCCACATTAATTTATAATTCGCCACTACACATATTTTTTTTACCTTCACAAGACAATAATTCGCCTCATATATTACATATTTTACCCACATTAATTTATAATTCGCCACTACAAATATTTTTTTTACCTTCACAAGACAATAATTCGCCAGGATTTTATGGAATTTTCATTCGAGAGGGACAAAATCGCCTACGAATTTATATTTTTTTCTTAATTTGAAAAAAAAATTCGCCATCATCATTAAAAAATTTCCCCTAAATTAATGTACGATTCGCCAGGATTTTACACTTTTTCCTACGAGGGGGTTTCTTAAAGTTATCCCTGAGCTGGAGGTGGCATCAAATCTTGTGGCCTCCCTCTATCCCCCCTCCCTCTGTCGGGACCATCACCTCCATCATCTTCATCATCATCATCACCTCTACCTCCCCCTCAGCCTCTCCTATCTTGGCCTCGTCGCCTGCCTCATTGTCTATCCTTAAGGTCTCTCTATGGTGGCCTCTCTATTGGGTCAGTGAGTCTCAGGAATGGATGATCCCTCAAGTATCTCTCATACTCTGTCATCATGCCTAGGTCTATGACCCCTTATCTCATTGACCATGCCTGAAATGGCATGTCCAAAAACTCATGTCTTGCGACCTTATATGACACCATCGGTCCCCAGTCTTGTATCTCCTGGTGGGTGCGTGCAAACTTTGTCACCCCCTGAGGCATCCCCTGAATCTTGTCGAACTGTTGCAAGACCCTGCTCACCATCTACCGCTCTATAATAAAGGGAGTCCTCCCTATCAGCCACCATGACTTGAAGTAGTATCTAAGCTGACACTCATCCTCCCATGGCTCACACCCTAGGTAGGGTCTCCAGATCATGAAATCTATAGTATCAAAATTATACCTCCAAAACTCCAATCATCCTAGCTTATGCTGAGACTGGATTGATGCATAAAGAAAAATATATGGCTGCCCCGCACCCCAGAATCTCAAATTTGTTAGTCATGTGATGGCAATGTGCTCCCATGCCCACACATGGAGCAATGTGACACTTGCTGATAAAGAAGCTCCCCTATGATATACAACCTGATGAAGATTGTGATATAGATGCGCTAACAAGCACACCCCCCAAGAAAAATGGTTCCCCTCATGCATCATCCTCTGAAGTGTCCGGCCCCACCCAATTGCAAAGCCATGTGATCTTTGATCTAGGTAGACATACCCTCCAATCGCTACAACCAACACAACCAACAGTGGCTCATACAACTCCACCATATCCTCCCAGCTAATCTCTGCCTTGTCAATATCGTCATCCCCAAACACTCCTTTGCACTCTGTCAAACCACCATGTCGGTCGTACTGCACCAACTCTCTTGTGATAGGCATTCGTAGGATGCAATACACATCCTCTAATTTCACACTCATCTCTCCTTTCAGAAGATGAAATGTACTCATCTCCGAGTGCCATCTCTCCGCCAATGCAGTCAACATACCCAGATTTACCTGAATCTTGGGCATGTAAATCACATGATATAAGCATGTCACCCCAATCAACACTTTGTCGGTCTTCGATAGCGCTGATATCAGACTCTATGTCATGGGATATCTCTCCCTCAATATCAAGATGTCGGTAATATCCTCCTATCACCAACAATCGACAAATCAAACTATCAGACAATGATCAAACTGATCTATCTATCTATCCTATCTATCAATCAAACACATGTTTATCACATATATCAATAGATAATTCTATCAATTATTTAATCTCAGGAAGGTTAACTAAGACACCATGCTATAATGTTGCCTATCTTGACACCAATTGATCACAAATACAATGCTGACAGATCAACTTAGCCTATCAATATGATGTTTGACCTAATTGACCTCCTCATTTGCCCAAATCCTACCATTTTCATGAATGTGCAACATAACATCATGTAAGCACATAACCCCCTATCATTTGTGCAGATATCAAAAATGTGCAACATACCAACCCAAATGCGCAGCATAAAAATATAAATCCTACAAATGCGCCGAAACCCTAAATGTATGCGCACTATTTGTGCAAACATGCCTATTTGCTGCGCATACATGTGCCACAACTGCGCACCCATTTTTTTCCCCAAAAACATCAAATTTTCTAACCTAGCCTATGATTAGATCTAACCTAAATATGCTACAAATCCTATCAAACATACAAAATTGTATCAAATTGACAAAGCAGGATGAATCACCTACCGGCTCTCCATAATCTGACGGCCTCTGGAAGTGTCTGACCCTCTCAAAGCGGTGATCTAAAAGTGGGAACGACATCTTATCATCTTTTCTCTTCTCTTCCTCCAAGCTCCAATCTCCAAATGACAAGTGTGCATAATGAACCTCTAGTGGACCCATTGTATATAGCCTGTGGACCCGTTTGCTGGATGTGTGGACCCTACCCACTGATATCATTCCATTTCACCATGTTTTCCCTCCCATTTTCTTCCACTTCTTTTCATTAGATTGATTGAACATTCCAAAACAAAATATATATATAATAAAGCAAAAATTTTGTCAATCAATCTCTCGAGGGGGCATGCATAGGTCCTCTTTGTCAACATTTTCTGGGGGAGGGGCAAAAAGCTTGATTTTTCTTTGAAACAATGTAACCAGCACAGTATTTCAAAGAGGGGCAAAATGTATACACTAAAAAATGGCTTCACTAATTAATTAATTAAATATTTATTATTTAATTAATATTGACTTGATGAGTTAATTAAATATTTATTATTTAATTAATATTTATTTCTTCTATTTATTAAGTAAATTATTTTAATTTATGTAATACATTCACTATAGTCTATTCTTCTTATCCTAAGTCTTCCAATTTAATCTCATTAAAGTGATTAATTATACAGTCAATAAATATGACTAAGCCTCCTAGTCCACCTCATAGACCTAGTCACTTGACCCATCACCTTGGCTAAAATAATTAATTATTATTAATTATTAATAAATCATTATCCTCACCCACACATGTCCTATTCCTAAGGGCTATGTGGCCTCATAAGACTTGGTCTCGTGACCACATGTCTTCCCCTACACTAAGTCAAGAAGCGATCCCTATTCCTAAGGAGCTTCTCAAGCCACCTCAAAGAGTCCAAGATGACTCATGGGACACTTGTACCAAGAGTCCTCATGAGGGAAAAATTCCTTCCTCTTTCCTCTCCATGGTCTTTGTGAGACACTTGACATGTTTCTTTCCCTTCCACCTTCTTCTCCTCTATGTCAATGTAGGAGTAACATCCTCCCTATTCTTCCTCTCACATTCTAACTACATCCCCCTTTCTCTCAACCCCTTCAACCAAGTCAATAGTATCCCTAGGATCTTCCACCTTTCATTCTCCACCCTAGGATCATGCCACCTAGGCTTGGGTCCTCTAAAATGCTATAAAAGGAGCCTCATTCCCAATTTGTGATCTAGTAGTGAGCATAATAGCATTCAAGCATTCAAGCAATCAATAAATCTAGCATTCAAGCCATCAAGCATTCAAGCATTCAAGCAATCACATTCAAGCATCCAGTAAATCACATCAAGAATCCAATCATTTCTACACCATTCCATCATCCATTTAGTTGCATTTTGCATACATTCACTCAAATCTCCACACTTTGGTGACATCTTGGACAAGGAGCTTCATTGGAAATCTGAGATCTCAACATCCAAGAAATCAAAGCTAGGAGGACAATGGAGACGAGCTACGATGGGTGAGTGAAGGTAAACTTGTTTTTACTTCATTTGATCATTTGTATTCTTCATTGGGTTGCATTTAGATAGATTTATTAGATTTTTAATAGTAGTATTTCATTTATCATAGTAGACATCTATTATGCATACAGGTAGATTCAAAGGTTATTCAACACCTTTGCATTTTTTATTTCTCATTTTTTCATTGTAATTAAAAAAAATAGATGTTAATTTATTTTGGTCATGAGGTGTGCTACAAATGATGTTATGCTTAAGTAAATAGAAATTAACACAAGTACAAAAACAATAATATATGATTAAATAAACTACTACAAATTACATATAAATGACTAATTTTGGTCACATTACTATTAATAGTTTATTTCTGATCATTTATCTCATGAAAAAATTTATGACTAAACTATTTTAGACATTTATTTGGTCATTGATTTGGTCGATGATTTAGTCATTAATTTAGTCATTGATTGTTGTTAAATAGTCATTTATTTAGTCATGATGGTGATATATTTAGTCATATTAGGGAAATATGGAATCGAACCACCATCCTCCTACTTGTAAAGCAGGTGATCTTACATTGAGCTAGTACCCTTTGAAGAATAATCATACCATGTATACTTGTTCTTTCCATTAAACATGATTTGAAATAACAAGAAAGAATAGGAAAAATAATTCTCTTAAAAAGGATACTTATGAAATCCTTGTTACATATTTAATCCATTTCTATCCATTTCTATTTGCACAAGTTACTTATGGAGCTTATGTGAATTCATACATACTCTAGTCAATTGACCCATCAAAATCCATGTCGGAATATTTCTTAGTTATACAACATAGTAGGATTTCCTAACCACTGAAAGACATACATAAATTAAAGGAGAAAAAAGTTGTGATGTTTCCAACCTATCCTTTCTTAGTTAAAGGAACCACTGAGAACTAACTCCAAGGAGGATACTACCGATATGTCGTAAAACACTAATAGGATTTGAAAGGTAAGAAAAAAGGTGTTCTTATTCATTATTTTAAAGCTACAGAAGGATAATTTTATGTTTGGTTGGCTGAGCTTACAAAATCTTATAGCTATGTAAGAATCAGAATCATTATGCAGGCATATAATACATAAAGCCCGAGAAATAGACTTTCAGCAAATTTTTGTTTTTCACTAAGGAAATATGTTGTGTTGAATTTAGTAACTAGTTTATTTTACTTTTCTAAGGAAATATGTTGCATCAAGTTTACTAATTAGTTTATTTTACGCACCCGCCCTTCAATTTAATCTTGTGTTCTGATAGTTACTACTGTGCATCCAATTACCTTCGCAAAATTGAGACAAAGTGAATGATTTTCATTCTTCACCCAAGGATTGAGATTCTTCTTGATATTTATTGCTTGATCATCAATGGTACCAAGAACAGCCACATTAATCAATTTACTGCGTCATGCCCACAAAAATATGAAAGATTAATTTTCATCATTTTTAAACAATGACAAACAAATATTAGGGGAAAGGACCCAGTAGTTGAACATGTATCAATAGTTGTGAGGGTGTTTGTTATGATCTGATCCATCAATTGAACATATTCTCATTATTGTTTAAATATAAAAATATCAACAAATGTTTTTAAAATTACTAATCATAATTTCTACTGACATATGTCATTAATAAATCAAAATGTGTACAACTATTCATCATTTTTTTAAAAATACAAATAATAATAGTCAAAATCTAGTTGCACACAAAAGTCAAATCAATCTTATTTATTACTAATAAAGTACTCATCCTGACATTTAATAGTACAAATTGATATTTAAAAATACACACAAGTGTATAACTCCCCATCTTCCATCATGCATGGTGTCATGCCCAAAAGTTGGGCAAAAACACACGAATTTTTTTTTAAAAAAAAAGCACTAAAACAGGATACCAAAACAATCACAAGGGTGACATGTGCACGCAAAATGGTGCAAAGGGATAAACGTAACCATAAAGGTCACAAGGAGAGGAATAGCTTTCAAAGATATCCTAAAGGATGCCTAAAGCTCCAAACTGGATCTACATGCAAACTGAGGTAGTTGACCAAAAGTCAACCAAAGTTGACCAAAAGTCAATTATACTCTGAAATAAGTGAATGGTACGCATTAGGGTTTGCTAGACCAGAAGGAAGACTCATACACACAAATTGAGATGGTTTGACTAAAAGTCAACTAGGGTTGACCAAAAGTCAACCATTCCTCAAAATATGTGGAGGGTCACTAGGGCCTACTAAGCACTATGGAAGTCATAGGCACACAAATCGAGGTAGTTGACCAAAAAGTCAACTATCTCCAAAAGACATGAAACTAAAATCCAAGGGTCCAGAGAGTACAGGGGTCATCTGGAACGAAACCGTGACATTCAGTCAAGGTTTGTCCACGGTTGACCAAAAGTCAACTGGGCATAAAAAGGGTCAAAGGTAATGACAATACCTTTAGAAAGGTAATAATTTAATATAATGAATTACATACTAAGCCTTAAATTATATCATGGTTAACAAAATCTTCTAATTTAAAATTAACATACCAACAAATAACTAACATTATAAAAATGAGTATAAATAAATCAATGCTTGACCACTGTGATCCCATATTTAAATTCAAAATAATAAATATCCCCAAATCTTTACTTAAAATGATATCTATACTGAAATAAAACCAATCCAAGCTAAATCAAGAATTGTAATCTTAATGAAATCAAATTTTAATATAATCTAATGGTTAAATCTTCTAGAAAATTCCTAATTAATCTATTAATAAAAGAATAATAATATTTAAATCTCATTCTTATAGTAACAATCTTATTTAATTAAAATCTACTAGATGATAACAACATCTAAATCACTTAATTTTAAATTAATTCTAATTTTAACATAATTCATTTTATAAATGACCTTATCTATTTTAAAGCATTTTAAAAAAAAAGGTAAGTAAAATAATATCTAATTTAATCAATAATTTATTACCTATACATATAAAATTTAATCCCTAAGCTAAAACTAATTTACAATAAATAAACTTTATATTAAATCTTATTATAAAAAAATATGATCCTATCATTTTAAAAAAACAAACTAAATATAAAGTTTATTTAAACAATGACAAACAAATATTAGGGGAGAGGACCTAGTAGTTGAACATGTATCAATAGTTGTGAGGGTGTTTGTTATGATCCATCAATTGAACATATTCTCATTATTGTTTAAATATAAAAATATCAACAAATGTTTTTAAAAGTACTAATCATAATTTCTACTGACATATGTCATCAATAAATCAAAATGTGTACAACTATTCATCATTTTTTTAAAAATACAAATAATAATAGCCAAAATCTAGTTACACACAAAAGTCAAATCAATCTTATTTATTACTAATAAAGTACTCATCCTCACATTTAATAGTACAAATTGATATTTAAAAATACACACAAGTGTATAACTCCCCATCTTCCATCATGCATGGATAAAATATCATGTACAACTTTGAGCCCAAATACACTCATCTGTCAATTCTTTCTCTTTTAAAGAATGACCATTTTTGAGACTTGCACCAGACTTGCACCACCGAATATTGGTTCAAATATTAATGTACAATTGTTTATCTATAGATTTAGGGTTTAGTTTCATTTATTTTTTGTTTTGTTGGGAGCAATGAAAGATAGAGACAACTTTTATTTTCTGATATAAGTAGACTTGTGGTTGATAAAGAAGAGTTTTGGCTTTTGAAAATATAACCACCAACAATTCAACTGTAACAAGGCTAATTTCAATGGATGAGATAAACACATGAAAAGTCTAACATATCACCTCTACAAAATATGGCCGAAAATATTTTTAGAAGCCCTCAAATACAAAATAAAAGAAGTTTGGCATCAATATAACTAGCAATCTCAGAATTTCATATCTAGGAAATAACAAGTTTCTAATACTCTGATTACCTCAAAATAGACCTGGAAACATATTCCAATTATAGAAACATAGTACCACGACACATACTAACACTTATCCCCTCATCTTAGATTTCCAATGTCACAAATGATCTACTCTATTTATTTGGTTCCTCATATCCATGTGAAACAATATCCAACCAACAAACAGTTTTCTTTGCAGACAAACCAACTCTTCAATTGTTGGAAGATTTAATCAAATGATTACTTAATTATCTTAACTCTTAACTACTTGGAAACTTCTACAGATAAGGCATAATTTAAATTCGATATCCATTCTTAGTTTTAAAAGACAAACAATTCATTTGGCTGAACTGTATTAGTAAATCACAACATTAGAGAGATTAAAATTTATCAATGTCCTCTAGGGTCATGAGGATTATCTTTGGAGATGATTTGAGTTTTTCAACACAAAAAATATGGTGTTCAAGTGCAACTAGGGGAGCTCGGTCATCACCACTAATAACTACAGAAGAGAAAGATGCAATTCCAACAAGTGTAAAATGCCTTAAAAGGATTGAATGTTAGAATCAAGGCCGACGTTTTGGTGGAGTAAAATCTAAGCAAAGACAATGTTTGTAGTGTAAAGACTTGCTATTATGACAGTGAATTTGGTAATATAGATTAGTTCACCTATCCATCTAGAAATAAATTACAAGAAGGTGATTTAGATAGATTAGATCATTGCTCTATGGTTGCCAAATAAAGAGGCCAAGTTGGAATATATGAACTAGAAAAAAAAGATTTTGTGCCTAGAGAAACAAAGGGAGAAAACAGAGTTTCCATAGAAGAGAACTAGTCAAAAAGATATCAAAATGTAGACCTAAAAATTCACCATCTTAGAAATGCAGATTTGCCACCAAACATAAATGAATGAATCTATACACTTCCATAACATATGCATTTTAAAAAAAAATGTATATTCCCTTTTCAAGAAATCAACCAAAGGACTCAAACCCACATCCATGAGCAATAATTCCAACGCTATCAGAACCAAAAATCAACTTGCATTGCAAGCCCTTTGAGTGACCAAAGCCTGACTATGTTTTTATATTATTCCATTCAAAGTAAAAGATTGGTAAGCTCAATATTAGTCCAAGTTTCTTCACTCGAGAGGAATGACTGCTCTGCACTCAGAGAAAAACCCCCAAAAAACACCAAGTAAGAAATGGGATTGAATACCTAGCCACCTAAAATGAGACTTGGATACATAGGATGGGATACCCAATAATCAATTTTAGTTATTCAACCTGGTTGTTTCAAGTGTTCAATGGTGCATCTTCCATATAGAAAAGATTTATTCTTCTCCCTAATCGAAATGAAGTGATGTTGAAGCATGAATAATGCATCATCTAGAGAAAATTCAACAAGAGAGAGAACGATTATGTTTGAACGCAATTATAGATTTTCCCGGTGAACCATGGGAGATACACATGTAGATGAAGATGTCAGGCCCGATCTCATATCTCAAAATGTGACATTGATCATGTTCTTTGCAATTTGTTAAGCTCAAAAATAGTCAAAATGTCTTCACTGGTTTCAAGAGGAGTGATTGTGCTACATTCTAGAAAAAATCAGATATCTTTTGCTCAAGAATCGTTCTTTAAAACACTTGAAATGTTTATGGTACAAAATTTCCCCAAATTTTCATGAATAGTAGATGTAAAAACATGCAAAATTATCGCATTTTCAAAATTTACAAACCCTAACCACATAATACAAATTTCCATGAACCATAGATGCAAAAACATGCAAAAGTATCAAGTTGAACATGTTAAATTTCTTGTTAGTCGGTCATGGTGAAGTGGGTCATAGCCCCAATAAGGTTAAAATAGACCTTGACCACTCAAAAAATCCTAAACCTTTCAAATTTTTGAGGTCAACAAACACATTTATAGAGGCTTCATTGGATCCCACCGAGTGTAGAGAGTATGGAAAAAAGGATCTACGGCCTATAAAATAAAAAGTCATAGTGAGAAAAATGATGGTGACCTAGGTAATACAACAAAAATAATACGACTCAAAATCACCACTTGGTCTATACATCCCTTCCATGACTACAGACATGGCTCTCTTGTTGGTGGATGATGTCTACAAAGACTGGTGGATGAAGCGCCCTGGTCATCCTCTATGGTGGGATGAAGGATGGACGAGCTTGGACAAAAAATGGAGGATTGAAAAATATTGAAATAGTAAGTTAAAATGTGAATAGGTATTAGGGATAGGTTCTTAGGGTTAGGTCTAAAGTATATTAGTCATGTGTAATTTATTAATAATTTATAGATCTAAAATATCTAGTAGTAAAATCAATTTCAAATAGTTTTAGGGTAATTCAAAAATAAGAGTAGTTTTTATTTATTTAGTTATTAATATTAATATGTGCAACTATTAGTGCAAGTGTAATCAAGGATTAGGTGTGGTAATTTACTACGATTGGTAGGGGGCATGAAAAATGGTGTTTTGGACATCTTTTATAATTATGCATAAAAAAGGTATCAAAATTGATGATGATGACTTCAAACCTTAGGTTTAAGTAGTTAACTAGTCCAAGAATATGCTATAAATTTTTTAGACCAATTCGATATTAATAGATTAGATTTTGAGAAGCACGAAGTTAGGGTGCACAACTACCAGGTCCTCTCCGCTAATGCTGAAAAAAATCATGATCTCTGTGTTTTTGACAAGCAACTATGTGGGTCTGAACCAAGTTTGAGTTTGATCAGTTTGTTTTTGACAAACAAGTGTCTCTTCTGCAAGCATAACTTCTACCAGATTGTAAAAAGGGTAAACAATCAAAATAGTGAGATATATTTCATTACAAATAAAAAATTGGTATTTGCTGCTGCAAATTTTATTGAGTAATATTATGAAGTTTTTTATAAAAAATCGATAACTTAGTAATTTTTTCTAACTTGATAAGTGTAATATAATACATGCATAAACATACACATGCACATCTGTTTATATATTTATTTATATGAAACCAATATAACTTTTAATTATTCAATTCATTTATTTATTATCTACCAGTATAAAACTGCCTTCCCTACTACCATCTTGTGGATGTAAATGGTCCAAGATCCATTTATATAATGGTACCTTATTTATCCCAGAATTCTCACTCATAGTTACTTTCACTTGAGATCTATAAGGGCAGTCATTTGCATCTGAATTCCTTTGATTAACATAAAAAAATTCATTGCTCTTTGTCTGATATTCTTCTTGATTCATACTCCCAACCAAGTTGCGCTCTCCTTGATACTCATATTTTCATGTACATGCTTTAATTGTCTAGCTAGCTTTAAATTGTTCACTTGCAGAGCTCCATCCACAACCTACATATTTACATATTCATGGTAGGTTTCTTAGCAATTTGACTGACACTTTTTCAACATGCATAACCGTAATAATAAACTATCCTAACATGTGTAGGTGTCTGCAACTTTCCGTGCCTCGTATCTAACATGAAATTATATTCTGACAATCTTCAATGCATGATAGAATTTAGTATTGTGGGTGTTCACTTTTGTGGGAGATCACAATCCTTATTTGTATTTTTAGGGGTTGTCAACAGATCCAATAAGAGTCTATCAAATTTGTTTCCTACTAACAATCGAGCATGTTTGAATACTCCTTCAAAATGAAAATACATAATAGAAAAATAGAGTTTCTAGTTGGTTGAATTAAATTATTTTAATCACTTCTTAAACTGAAATCCTTCTGCAATAGTTATTGCCATATGCATGGAAGGAACTAATAATTGGATTCTTTAGATCAACATCAAGTGTTTTCTTTGCATTTGTAACTAGAACATTTACCTGGATTGAAACATAAAAATTCAATTACAAATTCCAATAATAATTTTAGCAGCAAATAAAACATTTACTTGGATTAAAACATGCAAACACGTTTAAAATTTTCAAAATAATAATTTCAGCTAAAAATCCAACATATGAGTGTAAAATGGTATTGTAATTTGAAGCATCTCTTAGTATTGACTACAATTTGTGATGGTAATTTATCTTCTTTTATTTGTTTTTATTATTATGAACAATACATCAATAGAAATATCCCATGTAAATTATCCACACGCATCCACCCAAAACAAAAATTCCAAGTTGATATGAGTTGTAGAATGAACTTATCTAAATATCTCATTGGAGATTTGTTACCAAAAAGAATGTTGTTTACTTGGTTTCTTGTTGCCGAGTGGGCTATCACAAAAAAATACAAAAGTGTAAACAATAGTTAATAAGTTTGATGTTTAAATTTTGAGAGGTCTAAATCCCCAAGGGTAGAAAAATATTTTGTCAGATTTTGTAGTTGCAACTGCCCTAGTGGACATCTATCCAAAATGTGGAAGTATAGACAAGGCAGATGACCTTTTTTCACACAATTCCTCAAAGAATTGTGGTCACATGGAATGTCATCACTACAAGATGCGCACAAGATGGATTTTTTGAAAAGGTGTAAGCCAAAATTGACGTTGTTTATCAACATCTTCCCTGTATGTTCCAAAATGGGAGCTTTGGAATACGGTATAGACATCCATCAAAGCATGAAAGATGGACAAAATTTGTCAAATATTGTAGGTGTAACTGCCTTGGTAGACATGTGTGCCAAATGTGGAATCATAGACAAGGCTCATGAATTTTTTGATATAATGCCTCAAAAATATTCTTTATGTGGACTACAATGATTCCAAGCTCTTAGCAACCAAGGACTGCAGTATACAAAACATGATAGAAAATTCCCCAGACACAAACTCAACAAATAACAAAAATTGAATGTCTACAAGAAATTTCACTCAAAATTCACCCAAAGGTGGCTTAATGTAGATTACCTTTGCAATAGAAAAAAATAAATGTCTATATAAAATTAGTCCCCATAGTCACTGGAAGATGTGTATAGAAGGATGTCATGGGAAGGTCATTTTTAATTATGGTACAAGGAGATGAGTAAGGGCATGGTTGTTTGTTATAAAAATTACTATCAACAGAAGATGTAGATTAGAGGATGTGGGTAGTGGAACAAAAGACATAGCCCTTTCATTGTATCAAAGTCTCCTAGTTTTTCAATGTTATCCTCACAAGTTTGGTCTTCAATCTTCTATAAATATAATCCATTTTATATTTACAAAATTGAGAAACACTACTAGCACAAAAGTGTTCATTTATAATTTCATAAAATTTTAACTCAATAATCTCAATTTCCTATAACATTTAGAAAAATGTGAAACCAAATTTGTTTCTAACAAATGGCCTAGAATATTGATTGATAAAGGTTCCTTAATATGCTCTTGTATCAAATTTAATAACCAAAATCTAAGTTATCCATGTAGGACTCATCATTAGGGTGAAAAGGCTTCAACCCTAGCAACTTTTATAAAAAAAACAATCGCAGTGCATTGATCTATCATCAGGATGAAAAAAAAAATTAATTTCTCATTGACAATGTATAAAGAATTAAATATCTATTAGTGATGTTTTTTATGCAGGCAACCAATGTACAAATTAGATAGACTTGCAAGAAAATATTCCAAAGCCATCAAAGCCTAAGATAGAGTGCATTTTGGACAAGAGGGTTAGTCACAAGACAAGGAGGAGAACCAATTTTGAGTTCTTGGTCAAGTGGAAGAACACACCTTCTAAGGATGCCACATGGATGACAAAGGAGGATATTGTTAATGTTGGAGCAACCCTTGCAAAGATTCCAACTCAAGAGACTTGAGTTATTTTTAACTTGAGGAGTATTTTTTAGAGCACCACATAATGCACTCCAAGGGTTCAATGGTTGTAATAAGTTTTAGATCCTCGAGATCAACCTAATGATGTTCTTTGGTCCATCTTGTAAGGCTAAGGGTCTAAAAAGTGTTTTATAAACCTTGGGTCTCCTTACACCAATATGACCCTAGTGCTAATTCTAATAGGGTGTCATAGTAGTTTATGTTATTTTGTCTAATAATAACCTTATAAATTTTCCTAGATCATATTTGGATCCATTTAAGGTTGGTAGGATGCAATGTGCAAGAATTGAAATTTTGTTGTCAACAAATGCAAAAAGTGCAAAAGTTGCTAAGTTGCAATTTTGCAATTTGTTAAAAAGTTTCTCGAGAAGTCAGATACATTAATTATTGGAGATAAACCAATATCAGAGGGTAAATCTATTGTGTATGCATTGTTTCCATATCTTTTAAGGATCTTGAAAGGTCCTATCTTCTTCATCATCAGTTTGGTGTACTTTTCTTTAGGCAATATCTTATTTTTAAGATGAAACATCACTATATCTCCCTCCTGATATTCCAAATCTCTTCTTTTCTTGTCTACATTCTATTTATACTTAGCAATCACATGTTTCAACTTTTCTTGCACTTGTTGATGAATCTCTTTCATTACCTCTGTGAATTCCTCTTCTTGGGCACTTCTTTTATCCATGTATTTGGCATCCCTTTAACTCCAAGACAACCCTTGAATGTGATCCAAAAACAATCTGAAATGGATTGAGACCAATCCTCTTGTTTACCGAGTCATTATATGAAAATTCTGTCTGTGGAAATATAGAATACCAACTTTTTGCCTCTGATGGAGATCTAGGGGTTGGCCAATTGAGGATTGTTTCTACCTTAGTGGAATCCATCTTGAGACTATCTTGTGATATCACAAAGGCAAGAAACACAAGCTCCTCTTGCAAGAACACACACTTTTCCAAATTTATCTTCAATTTCTCTTCATGAAGTCTCTTCAAAACCAAATCCAAATCTCTTAGGTTCTCGTCCATATCCTTAGTAAAAATTAGTATATCATTTAGGTATACCACAAAAAACTTGTTAATGTAAGGCTTCAAGACTTCATTCATAAGCCTCATAAAAGTGCTAGGGGCATTAGAGAGCCCAAAAGGCATTACTAGCCACTCAAAAAGACCCTATGTCATTTTGAAGGTTGCTTTCCACTCATCTCCCTCTCTTATCCTTATCTGGTGGTAGCCACTCTTTAGATCCACCTTTGAGTAGTACTTTTCCCTTCCTATACAATCCAATAGGTCTTCTATCATAGGCATAGGAAACATATACCTTATAGTGATTTTTTATAGCCCTAGATTCTATACAAAGTCTACATGTCCCTTCTTTCTTGGGAGCCAACACTACGGGGATTGCACATGGGCTAATGCTCTTCCTTATGAAACCCTTAGTAATAAATTCTTCAATCTATCTTGCAATCTCCTTATTCTATTATGGAGTCATTTTATAGGTTGCTTTGTTAGGCAAGGTGGCTCCAGGGATGAGGTCTATACAATGACTAAAATCTCTTTGTGGTGGTAAAGTTTAAGACATTGTCTGCAACTATCCCCTTATAATTTTTGAACAAGTCTTTCACTTCCAAAGCTTGACCTATACACACCTTCTGATGATGCCACATGGATGACAAAGGAGGATATTGTTAAAGTTGGAGAAACCCTTGCAAAGATTCAACCTCAAGAGACTTGAGCTCTTTTTAACCTGGGGAGTATGGTGTAGAAAACCACATCATGCACTCCAAGGGTTAAATGGATTTAATAAGGTTTAGATCCTCATAATCAACCTAATGATGTTCTTTGGTCCATCTTGTAAGGCTAAGGGTCCCAAAGGTGTTTTATAAACCTTGGGTCTCCATAGACCAATAGGACCCTTGTGTTAAGTCTAATAGGGTGTCATAGGAATTTATTTTATTTTGTCTAATAATGACCTTATATATGGTCCTAGATCATATTTTGATCCATTTGAGGTCGGTAGGATACAATGTGCAAGAATTGAAATTTTTTTGTCAATAAATGCAAAACATACAACCTGATGCAGAGTAGCACAACCAATGCATGACCTATGGGCCCTTTCTTCTTATTTAGGACTCCAAATCAATCCGTCCTTCAATCCCACCTTATCCAACTACTTCTTATTTCAGTAACCTACCCTTCCAAGAGTTTGGTATACCCTACACCACTTCCCTGACTCCTTAGGGTCTAGATACAATTAGGACAATTTTATGCTTTAGGGACACTTTCCAAAGTCTTGGTCAATTTAGTGACAACCAAAAATATGTTTTATTTTATGCTCGATAACTTGCTGGACACTTTCGATAAACTTCTTGGTAACTATTTTGGAGTTCTTGGTTGAGGGCTCGGTTCACCATCAAACTCGATTACTATCCTTGGCATGGTTTCACCGAACAGTCTCAATGGCTATTTTTTTTTCTCAATGGTTTACTATTTCAAGTCTCACTGAGAGAGTTTTCTTTTGTTAGATCTTCGAACCTCTTTTGGCAACTTATGTAAGACTCCAATGTTATAGCACCCAACTCCACTCCAGCACCGGTTAACCCTCACTACGTTCACAAACCTAATAGGCCTAATTAGGCTTGGATAATAAAAAAAGTGTATAGGAATTGGTACACTGAATCAATCCAACACATTAGAGTTTCTCTTCTACCTCTATTCATTCCATATCCACCATCTACCAAGGCACACTGCTCCATTTGGTTGACTGCCTACACATATTCATAATTCTTAGGCTAAATACATGAGCTTATTTAGCCTAGGGCTTGATGGATAACATAGAAAACCAATACTTTGCATCCTAAGCCTTTGGAATATCTAAAATTGCATCCCTAACTTGCATTTTCCAAGTGGCCAATGAATTCCACTAGTAAAATGTCAAGTTAGGGCTCCATCTTTGAAACACAATTGAAAATGGAGGGTTTCCTGACCAGTCTGAACAAAATGGTTCTCCCTCCTATTAACACAAAATGGACTCAAACCAAATGCATATTAAAGTTACTTCACCCTATTATATTTCCATGGCAATCATTTTGGTCACTCTAATCTGTACAGGATCGTACAATGCAAAAAAAATAGAGAATTTCTCTGGAAAACAACTGTTGTCTTCCACCAAGAATCGTACAATGTCATCAATAGCCCTCTGGAAATAAATCCCTCATCTAAAATAAACCATTTCCAAATACCATAACAATATTTTTAATGTTTATTAATATTGGGACAAAATTTGCAAGCTCTCAGGCAACTTTTCAACAAATTGCAAAACTGTAACTTAACAACTTTTGTAATTTTTGCATTTGTTGACAACATTTCAATTCTTGCACATTGAATCCTACTGACCTCAAATGGATCCAAATTTGATCTAGGACCATTTCTAAGGTCATTATTAGACAAAATAACATAAACTCCTATGACACCCTATTAGACTTAGCACTAGGGTCCTATTGGTCTAAGGAGACAAAAGTTTTATAAACCACCTTTGGGACCCTTAGCCTTACAAGATGGACACAATAACATAATTAGGTTGATCCTAAGGATCCAAACCTTATTACATCCATTTAATCCTTGGAGTGCATTATTTTTTTCTCTACACCATACTCCCCGGGTTAAAAAGAACTCAAGTCTCTTGAGTTGGAATCTTTGCAAGGGTTGATCCATCTTTAACAATAGCCTCCCCTATCATCCATGTGTCATCCTTAGAAGGTGTTTTCTTCCACTTGACCAAGAACTCAAAAAAGTTTCTCCTCCTTGTCTTGTGACTAACCCTCTTCTCCAAAATTCACTCTATCTCAAGCTTTAATGGCTTTGGAAGGTTTTCTTAAAAGTCTATCCAATCAATATATTGGTCACCTCCATCACAAACATCACTAATAGAACTTTTATATGAAAAATGTTAGATACATTAAATAATGGAGACAAACCAATATCAGAGGGTAAATCTATTTTGTATGTAATGTTTCCACATCTTTTAAGGATCTTGAAAGGTCCTATCTTCTTCATCATCAATTTGGTGTACTTTTCTTTAGGAAATATCTCCTTTTTAAGATGAATCATCACCCTATCTCCCTCCTGATATTGCAAATCTCTTATTTTCTTGTGATAATTTTTTTTATACTTATTAGTCACATGCTTCAACTTGTCTTACACTTGTTTATTAATCTCTTTCATTACCTCTACAAAGTCCTCTACTTGGGAACTTCTTTTATCCATTTATTTGACGTCCCTTGACTCCAAGACACCCCTTGGGTGTGAGCCATAAACAATCTAAAATGGCTTGAGACCAGTACTCCATTTTACTGAGTCATTATATGAAAATTATGCCTATGGAAATATATCTTCACAAATAGTTTCATGTTTCTTTGTAAGACATATTAATAGGTTACCAAGATACCTATTTATTACCTTTGTTTTCCATCTGACTAAGGGTGATAAGCAGATGAAAAACATAGATTTGTTCCCAATCTCTTCTAGAGAGTCCTCCAAAAATGCATTATGAACTTGGTATCCCTATCATAAATAATAGACAATGGAAAACCATAGATTCTAACAACCTCTCTAAATAATATCCTTGCAATATGAGATGCATCATGGGTTATTTTACAAGGTAAAAAATGAGCCATTTTGGAAAATCTGTCCACAACTACATACACACTGTCATAACCAAATTTATTTTTAGGGATTCCTATTAAAAATTCCATAATTATATAATCCCAAGGATTTTTAGGGATTGGAAGAGGTGTGTATAACCAAAATTTGAAGTGTTCCCTTTGGATTTTTGATAAACCAAAATCTCCTCACAAGTTCAAGATTTTTATCAACTCCAAAGCGTCCTGTCAAACTACCACAATGCCTCACTATTAGATTTATCCTACTAAGGGCATCAAATACCTTGTTGGATATCCATTTCTTATGCTTTATAGTGAAGGTGTAGGATTGCAAAAACTCCATCCACTTCATATGTCTTGGGTTCAATTTTTCATGTCTATTGAATAAACTGAGAGCATGGTTGTCACTAAACACAACAAATTCTTTAGGTAATAAATAGTGCCTCTATTTCCTAAGTGACTGCACCATAACATAGAGATCTAGATCATAAGTTGAGTAATTTCACTTTTCTTCATTTATTTTTTCACTAAAAAAGGCAACAGGCCTTCCTTCTTGACTCACAACCCCACCAATAGCCTTGTTACTAGTATCACATTCAACTGTCAAGACCTTATGAAAATATTGTAAAACTAGTGTTGATTGATCTACCACTCTCCTTTTCAAATACTCAAATCCTTTTTCTACATCCTCAGTCCTCACAAAATTACATTTCCTACCCCCTTTTATAGTGCCTATCATGGGAGCACACACACCACTAAAATTTCTAATAAATTTTCTATAAAAACTTGAGAGTCCATGAAAATTTTTTACCTCTAATGCAGACCTAGGGTTTGGCCAATTTAGTATTGCTTCTACCTTAGTGGAATCCATCTTGAGACTGTTTTATGATATAACAAATCTAAAAACACAATATACTCCTGCGAGAACAAACATTTTTTCAAATTTATCTTCAATTACTCTTCATGAAGTCTCTTCAAAACCAAATCCAAATGTCTTAGGTGCTCATCCATGTCCTTACTAAAAATCATTATATCATATAGGTATACCACAACAAACTTGTTAATGTAAGGCTTCAATACTTCATTCATAAGCCTCATAAAATTGTTAGCAGCATTAGAGAGCCCAAAAGGCATTAATAGCCACTCAAAAATACCCTCTTTTGTTTTGAAGCTTGTATTCCACTCATCACCCTCTCTTATCCTTATCTAGCGGTAGCCACTCTTTAGATCCACCTTTTAGTAGTACTTTTCCCCTCCTAGACAATCCAATAGGTTTTCTATCCTAGGTATAGGAAACCTTTACCTTATATTTATATTGTTTATAGCCTTAGATTCTTTACAAAGTCTCCATGTCCCTTCTTTCTTGTGAGCCAACACTATAGGGAATGCACATGGGCTGATTCTCTTCCTTATGAACCCTTTAGTCATCAATTCTTCAATTTGTCTTGCAATCTCTATGTTTTTCTCTAGAGTCATTTTATAGGCTTCTTTGTTTGGAAAGGTGGCTCCAGGGATGAGTTCTATACAATGAATAACATCTCTTTTTAGTGGAAAAGTCTCTGGGACACTGTCTACAACTATTTCCTTGTACTTGTCCAACAATTTTTTCACTTCTTTAGGACCTACACTCCTTTCCTACACTTTGTCGTTGGGCTCCTCTACTGGTGTTCCTTTTGGTCTCACAACTATTGTAAAGGATGGTGTGTCCCTCTCTTTGAGGGTTTTCATAAATTCTTTTTCCCCTACAAACGTCACACTGGTTACTACATGTTTTTCCTTACCATCATCACGTAGTGGGGACATTGTGTAGTTTACCCCATCTTTAGTCACATAGTACTGGTTCCATCATGTTTGGCATCTACATCATACTATCAGGGTCTACCTAGAAGTAAATGGCATGCATCAATCTTAGTTACATCACATATGATCTTATCTTTATACTCCCCTATGGTGAATTCTACCCAAACTTGTTCACTGATTGGGGTTGGTTGTTCCTTTTTCAACCATGAGACTCTATAGGGATAAGGGCGAGGGATCTTTTGGAGTTTAATTGTATCAACCATTTCTTTAGAAGCCAAATTATCTACGGATCTAGAATCTAGTATAACTTTACATAATTTGTTATTAACCTTGGGGTGGCTCCTTGGTTGTGGGGACCTTCAAGAGTGTTCTATGCAACATCAGACACTCACCTTGCTCAGGGTCTGCAAGTCTTTATTTTCATGTGTGGTATGAGGATACACTATGACCATCATCTTCTTGAGTCAATTGTACTCTCATGTCTCCTCCTTTTTTAGTAGTACCAAGCTTCTCAGGGAACTTAAACGATTGATGTCCAACTTGGTTGCAAGTGAAACATGTTCCTATGAAAACACTCAGTCCTCTGCCCCCACATCTTCCTCTACCACTGGGTCTTCTCCCTCTAAAATTTCCTTTGTGATTTGATTCACCATCTTTATCATGATTTCTTATCTCTCATTGAGACCTTGGAGATGTTCATCTTCGTCCAAATCTACCCCTTCCTCTAAAGTTTCCTCCTCTTCCTCTACTCTGTTGCACTCCCTTCCTCTTTTGTTTCTCTTCAATCTTAAGTGCCATTTGGAAACACTTATGCACTGTCTCAAGATTAAACAAGCTAAGTTCATCTTGGAAGCTATACTTGAGTCCATTCAAGTATCTTGCTAATTTATGCTTCTCATTCTCAGGAAGTTTTTCCTTAAGAGTCATTCTATGAAACTCTTTTGTGTAAGAGCTTACATCTAAGTCCCTTTTCCTTATATTTTGTAGCTTCTTGTGCAACATCACCTCATAGTCCTTTGGTACAAATTGTCTCTTCACATATGCAACCATCCTCTTCCATAAAGAGATGGAGTTATGTTCTTCTTCTATCCTTTCATTTTGAAGGAAATTCCACCAAGTAAGGGCAGGGCCCTTCATCCTTTTTTCTATATTCACTTTCTGATTTCCACAAAGGTCATCACACTCAAAATTATTCTCAAGTTCCTCCAACCAATCCATGCACTCTTTTGGATTCAATTTTCCATAAAACACTGGTAGGTATGTTCTTTCTTTCTTCCCTACCCTCTCAAGGGCTTCAATAAAAGGTCTCTGGTCTGCAGGTACTCCTTCCTTCCCAAGGTGATCTTCTTCACCCCCTTCTTCTTCCTCTTCATCAGAGTCTTCCTCTCCTTTATTCACTTTACCCTTCAAATTTTCTAATTCTCTTTTCATGGCCCTATTATTGGCTCTTACTGCCCTACTTTCTGTCATTTTCTCTTTAACTAGATTTTTCAATTCCACATTGGTCATCCTCATAGGGATCTCTCTTTATCCTTCCTCTCCTTTTGACATTATATCTTCACTTTTCTTCCCAAACAGATCTTTTTATTCTCTAATACCACCTAATGTAGAGTGGCACAACCAAATCTTGACCTATGGGCCCTTTCTTCTTGTTTAGGAATCCAAATCAATCCATCTTTCAATCCTACCTTTTGCAACTACATTTTATTAAATTATCCTACCCTTCCAAGATTTTTGTATACCCTACACCACTTCCCTGACTCCTTAGGGTCTATATACAATTAGGATAATTTTATTCTTTAGGGACACTTTCCAAAGTCTTGGTCAATTTAGTGTCAAGCAAAAATATGTTTACTTTTGAGCTCGGTAACTTGTTGGAAACTCTCGGTAACTATTCTAGAGTTCTTAGTTGAGGGCTCGATTCACCATCAAACTTGGTGACTATTCTTGGCCTGGTTTCACCTAACAGTCTCAGTGGTTGATTTTTTTTTCTCGGTGGCTTCCCATTTCTAGTCTCACCAAGTGATTTTTCTTTTGTTAGATCTTTGGGCCTCTTTTGGGAACTTATGTAAGACTCCAAGGTTATAGGACCCAGCTCCACTCCATGACCCCTTAACCCTCACTGTGTTGAAAAACCTAATAGGCCTAATAAGGCTTGGTTAACAAAGAAATTGTATATGAATGGGTACCCTGAATCGATCCAACACCTCATATTTTCTCTTCTGCCTCTATTCATTCCAAATCCACCATTTACCAAGTCACATTTCTCCTTTTTGTTGGCTGTCTACACATATTCATCATTCTTAGGATAAATACATGTGCTTATTTGGCTTGATGGATAACACAGAAAACCAAAAAGTCTCATCTTGAGCCTTTGGAAGAACTAAAATTAGATCCCTAACTTGCATTTTCCAAGCGGCCAAGGAGCTCCACTAGTAAAATGTTAGTTTAGGGCTCCATCTTTGAAACACACTTAAAAATGGAGGATTTCCTTACCAGTCTGAAAAAAATGAATGGATGTCCCTCCAATGATCACCAAATGGAATCAAACCAAATGCATATGAAATATAGCTCACCCTATTATATTTCCATGGAAATAATTCAGTCACTCCAATCCGTACAGGATCGTACAAAGTAGAAAAACAAATAATTTCTAAGGAAAACAAATGTTTTCTTATTCAAATCCACCAAGAATCATACAATATCATCAATATCATTTTGGAAATTCCCCTCCCATCTCAAATAGACCATTTCCAATGACCATAACCATATTTTGAATGGTTATGAGCATCGGGACAAAAGTTGCAACTTCTCGAGCAACTTTTCAAAAAATTGCGAAATTGCAGCTTAGCAACTTTTGCACTTTTTGCATTTCTTGAAAACAACATTCCAATTCTTCCACATTGCATCATACTAACCTCAAATGGATCCAAAAATTATCTAGGACCATTTCTAAGGTCATTATTAGACAAAATAACATAAACTCTTATGACACCCTATGCAACTTAGCACTAGGGTCCTACTGGTCTAAGGAGACCCAAGTTTTAAAAAACACCTTTGGGACCCTTAGCCTTACAAGATGGACCAAATAACATCATTAGGTTGATCCTTAGGATCCAAACCTTATTTTTGGGATAATTGAAAGGTGTGTGCTAAGAGGGGAGGGGTGAATCAGTACCCTTAAAAACTTTATAACAAATCTTTGTAATCAAATATTCTGATATAACTGACTGAGTAGATAAATTTCTCCAAACATGTAATGTCACTACTGAAATGTAAATGCATGTAATGTAAACAATAAACATACATCAAATTTAATTACACATGACACTAGTATTTTGGTATCACAGAAAACCCTTGTTAGAAGGTAAAAACTGCGGTGGGGATGAGACCCACAAAAATTCACTACTGCAATAAATAAAGTAGCCTATTAAAGCTTACAAAGATTTATCACTTTTGGTTGTAACACCCCAAAATTGGCACCTAATAATCCAATCAATTTTGGTGCATTTTCTTATCTTCAAATTCCTATTGTATTAGGCAAATTCTTCTCCTATTTGACTTTAATTGACTGAGTTTCAAATGCAGAAAACCCAAATTTGCATAAATCTGACATTACATTTAAATTCCTAATTTCTCAAATGATTATTAGCTAAAATCCCTATGATTAATTGATTTAATCCTAAAGTCCTAAGTGCTTTTAATTAAATCAATTCCACCCCCTTTGGCTAATATACATAAAACGAATTGAAAGGTTATTTAATTATTGGATGAATTATCCTCAAAAAAGGAATTCCATAATTCCATGTGAAAGGACACTTATGTGTCAATAATTTGTTCTTTTATTTAAATAATCTTTGCTTATTTGTCTCAATTGGAGGATGAAGAGACCACTGTTTCTTTTCAAGAAACTCTTCATCCTCTTTCCATGGTTTTCTATAAATTGGACCTCTTTTTCTTCATTAAGGGGGACTTTTTTGAGAGCATCATTACTATAGGCAATTTATCTTTGATTTTCATGCTTTAAGCTTATTTTGTTGCATAATTAGTATAATTTAAATTGGAATTGAATATGTTCATTTATGATCTATTTGTAGGGCTAACAATTCAGTTTTGTGCTTTCAAGCTTTCTATATTCATTGCAAGTTCAAATTCTAGCCTAAAAGCATTTCTTTCATAGATTACAAGCACTCTCATTCCATAGATTAGAGGCATTTGATTTTCTTAGATTAATTACATTTTGCTTCCATAGCTTAGTTACAATTCATTCTTAGACTAATTGCAATTCATCTTCATAGCTTAATCAGTTCTCAATTCATAGATTAAGAACATTTTCTCATAAAATAGTTGCATATTTCTCATAGATAATGGCTTTTCTCATTTTCTTGCACTCTTAAATCCTCCATGTTAGCAATGGTCAGGTTGTTGGCTCTCGTTCTGAGGGTAAAGTTCAACATCCACATCTAATTAGGAGGCAACAGGTTGCTTCAATCGCATTTACAGAGAAAATAATTCATGTTTGTCTTTGTGAATTCAACGATTGTGTAAGGACTATGTTGTGTTTGTGTTGAATTAAGAGGTCTAGATTTAGCATACAACATTTTGGCACCCACCGTGGGGCAGAAAAATCAATTTCTGGCCTCATTTTTAAATCTGTTGACTATGTTTTTCAGACTCTTCTATACTTCTGTACTACACTAGTACAGATTCTCGCGTGAAGTTCTGCTCTGAGCCGCGCAAAGTTCTGCGCCGAGCCACATGAAGATCTTCTTTTTATCACTTTATCACATGAAGAAACAGATTTCTCACACACGTCGAAGCACTTGCTCACGCGTGTCGAAGTACTTTCTTGCGCGAACTTTCACAGACCAACATTTAAAATGCAAAATTTTTAATCTGTTATTTATCTGTTCTGACTTCTGTTTCTGCTCTGATTTTTCTGTTTCTAGTTTTCTGCTGTAGCATAACAGTGGTTTGTAGGTTCACTTATCAAAGATTAAAACATTCTAACGGTTTACTTGCAGGACGATAGTCAAAGACAATATTAAAACGTCATGTTTGTTTACTGTTTTTCATTCACATAGTCTAAATAGGGCTTCGCTAAAATTTTGTAAGGATCCCGATAGCAAAGTAGGGCAATAGGCTCTTCATTACATGGAAGTGATGCCCATGGATGAATCCAAAACCTAGATGTTGCTAGCATGAAGGATACTTGGGGAAGCAAAGCAAGATAAGTGAATCTTTAGCACTTCTACTTGTTACGGGATTATGCTCTTCTCTCTTTGAGAGAATCAGAAACCCAAAGACTTGTGGATTTGGTGGAGTGAAACTATCTCGGTGATGAACATGCTTGATGTGTTTGGGTGAGGTGAAAAGGTAGAGAAGTATG
>MU227575.1:23960-36003 GCA_018584345.1 Thuja plicata | reverse complement strand
TATCACTGATAATGGGGGACAATTCAAGAATAAAGATCTGACAGATTTATGTGCTAAGTTCAAGATCATCCAACATTGGTCTTCTATTTATTACCCCCAAGGTAATGGGCAAGCTAAAGCTTCTAATTAAACAATTCTCAAGATCTTGCACCGTACGGTACACAAGTCTGGATGGGATTGGCACCTCCAGATAAATCTAGCTTTATGGGCCTATTGCACCAGTATCAGAATGCCAACAGGGGCCACCCCCTTTGCTTTAGTCTATGGCGCAGATGTTGTACTGCTTATTGAGGTTGAGATTCCTACATTGCGAGTCTCTCTGAAAGGCCTCATCACAGATGATGACATGAGAATATCTAGGCTTCAAGAGCTTGAGTTACTAGATGAACATTAGAAGGTGGCGTTCGATCATCTTAGAGCATACCAAAAGAGGATATCAAAAAGCTATAATAAGAAAGTCAGACCAAGAGACTTCCAAACAGGTGATCTCGTCCTGATAGAGAATCCTAAAAATCAACAACAGCGGACTCAGAAAGGGAAGTTTGAGCCAAAATGGCTTGGTCCTTATATCATTACTACAGTATTTGGGTCCGGCGCTTATCAACTCTCCACTACAGAAGCTGAACCACTCAAAGAGCCTATCAACGCTCTTCACCTGAAGAAATTCTACAGTTAAGATATCTTTTGCATGCTCATGTACATACTTTATTTCTGAGAAAATCCTAAAAATTGTAAAATGTCCTAAAAAAATGATCATCTTAGTGAAAACCTGGCAAACAGGCGCTTTGATGTATCTATTATCTTGGTGAAAACCTGGCAAACAGGCACCTTGATAATATCAAAAAAAATGAAAAATTCAAAAAATACAAAAAAATAAAAAATAAAAAAAAGAGCAAAAAAAATTGAAAAACTAAAAAATCAAAAAAAGTGAAAAAGAGAAAAATGTGCCATTGATGAAAACCTGGTAAACAGGCGTCATTGTAGCAAAAATAAAATTTCTGCCAAGATGGTGAAAACCTGGTAAAACAGGCGCCTCTTGTTTCGCAATGCTTTATCTGTCGCAGCATGTCTTGGCTTTCTTGGAGTTTGCTTTCCTGCTTTAGTTTGCTTTCCTTTCTTTAGTTTGCTTTCCTGCTTTAGTTCGCTTTCCTGCTTTAGTGTGTGTTTTTCTCTCAGCCATCTTCGAGATTTTGCTTGATCTCCCATGGATTGAAACTGGTCATACTCAGGGGCATGTCCTTGGTCTATGGGGCATTGTCTTATCTTTTTGCATCGGTCACCAGTGGTTCACACTGTGTCTGCCTGCCAATGCCTTGTTGCGTTTCGTCTCTTCTTGAGACTTTCTTTTGCATCAGTCACCAGTGGATCTCACTGTGTCTGCTTGCTGATGCTTCGATCTCATTATCGATCTTTATGCTTGAGAATCTCTTGCGACAGTCACTAGTGATTCTCACTTAGTCTACGTACTATCGCTATATTACTGAGATTTCTTGCATTGTTTCGCTATCTATTTTGCTCAGCTTCGATCCATTCGTTACTTGGGGGCATGGCCCCCCATTTTGATTGTGCTTCAGTTTATGCTTGAGTCAATAATCTTGTCATTCCTGAAGGACAACACTCTACTGGCACAAACTGGTGTTTCTCAACACCTTAATCAAACAGTGTTTTCAACACTTTCTTTGGACACATCTGTGTTTTTCAACACACTTCAGATTTCTCGCGATGTAAACATCTCTCGATAGCAATCAAATACAATGCACTCACAAGAACAATGGTGTTTCTCAACACCCTAAACATAGACACACTCATAAACCTTGAAACATGCTGAGATATGATTGACTCCTTCTTAGTATGCTTTCTATTCTTATGAATTTCATTGATATTTTCTTTGTCTATTGCTTGTTGGTGTGGTTTCAATGATCCGGCAACGTCAAATAAATAGGGTGTATGTGATAAGAGCTTCTGCATTAAGGTGGAAAAGCCTCACATCCCTCGATCTTGTTTATTTGTATGCCAAGGGGAGGTTGGAACTATCTCCTTGATTGTTATTGCTATGCTTGTTTACTTGTGAATTGTTACTATATCAAACTAGAAACAATGTTCAGGTCACCTTGGCTTTTGTGCCTTTGGTGCTTACATTGGTTTCCTATATTTTATCTGATGAAAGTCATATTCATATTCTTATGGTCACAGTGGCTCCAGTAAGGATTGTATTGACTCCGATGATCCAAAGCACCTGATGATGATAAATACAATGACTCCAACAACCAAAGACCTAGGATTGCATTTAGCTTAGGATTGCATCTGCATTTTTAGGCTTGCATTGTAAAAGTTTTGATGCTCTCTTCATTTGTCTTCTCATTCTTCAAGGTCCTCATCTTTCATCATGGTTCTTCTTGACTGTATGAGTGTTCGATCCTCATTCTCGATCTACGTGTGCATCCTTCTTTGGCTAGTATCTATTGTATATTGCGAAGGCCTTGCATGAGATGATTAGTACCATTGCATTCCATTCATTGCTTTTCCATAAAATTCATTTTCATACATATATATCTATTTTTCATGTGCATCCATTATAAGCATAACTCAAGTCATACATAGCAGTTACCATAGCATTTTCATACATCAATAAAACAAATGCATAAACATTTGCATTCCTAATCCATACATCTAAATCATATAGGAAATCATCTCATACACAAATCTAAAACAATATATACACATGTACAATGATGCCAAAAATATCAAGCTCATATATATATATATATATATCGATCTGTCTTAATATACAAGGATGCTACTCGAGCACAATAGGTCAAAATGGTGGTACAAAATGCATCATAGCTTAACCACCTGGAGGAGGTGGAGGTGGGGGCATCCCCTACTGCTATGGAGGTGGACCCGCTGGAGGTGGTCCCTGTGGAACAGCCCGAGCACCAGCATACTCTGAAAATGGAAGAATCTGATATGTTGCCTCAGGAACTGCAAGAGTATACGCAGCATAGTAATAAGACACCTGAGCAGCCTCATATCTGATATCTAGCTGAGGTCTAGCCAGTGCCTCTCGCAAATCTCAGACCTCCTAGTCACGCTCAGATATCCATGTATCCTGGATGACCACCTGTATGTGAAGGTCATCCCGCTCCCTCTACATCTGTTGCACTCTCTCCCTTGCTCTACGGAGAGCCTCCTGCAACTGGGTCACCTGGCCGCCTGCTGGAACGTCAGTCAGAACTACATCGGCCATAGAAGTATCATCACCCTACTCTATAGCCCTATCCTGGCTACCACTAGGGCCAGCACCTACATCTGATCCCATAGGCCTCGCAAGAATAGAATTCTACTGTGTCTGTGGTCGTACCAGTCTATCCTACTACTGTAGAGGTAGTTGCTGTGGCTGCTGACCCTGTGGCTGCTGTCCCTGAGGCTATTGTTCTGGAGGATGAACCTGCTATGCCTGCTGCTGTGCTGGTGGCTACACCACTGGAGTAATCTGGCCCACTGGCTATGTGAACCTCAGAAATGGATGAGCTAAGAGCTGATCTCTATATGCAGGAGTCACAACTGCATCTATCACCGCTGCCATATAATCCCACCAAGATGGTGGTACTCAGGCATCTATCATGCTGCGCCCCCTGTCCAGTGACATCTGCCACCCCTTCTTCATCTCATTGATGAATCGGGCATATGTGCAATACTCAAGAGACACATCATGAGGCCTCCCAAACTGGCGCAACACACATGTAAGCAAGAATTGCTCAATGACTGTGATGGTACACCCTATCAAAGGACGCGAACAGAACATGTATGACAACTCATGGCGAGCATCGTCCCAGACCTCAGTAGCAGCCCATGGTTGCCATATCACTGCAACCATATCATCTATCTGTCCTCGCCACTACTCAGTCTTACCCAGTGCAGGCTGGGTCATCGGACCAGCGTATCTATAAATGTATGGCTCTAGTGGCTGCCCCGTATCATGTAAAATTGGCCTACATACGGGAAGGTGCTCCCAGGCCTAGATCTGCAATACCACTACTCCCACTGCCATAGTGCAGGCACCCTGATACACAACCTCATGCATCTCATGATACATCTGCGCAAGTATATACTCGCCCCATCCATATGTCATTGCAGGTACATCTAGCATCTTCTGGAGCATAATGCCCCAGCCACACTCCAAACCGTGCTGACCATGATCTGGTACCAGATGACAACTCAGAAACAATGCAAGAATGACTGCTAATGGATAATCTCGGCCATATATGCATATCAACTCCTCCTAGGAGATAGCTCAGCCCACTACCAACTGATCCTGAAATATGGCCCTCAAAGCCTGTGTCCCATCTCTCGGTTGCGTGTAGTACTCAACGCGAGCTCCATGGAAAGGTACTCTCAATATCCAGTATATATCCTCTAGAGTCACAGTCATCTCTCCCAGTGGCAGATGAAAGGTATTCATCTCCAAATGGAAATGCTCAACTAAGGCCCCAAGAAATCTGTGATTTACCCTAATATCGGGTACATCACGTAAATATGTCAATCCTAACCCATCAATGTGGGCCCCATCAGCGTCTGATAATCTCTGTAGCAGCTCACCCATGATAGGATGATGGGATCTAAAACTGATATCTGGGAGATCGACCTACAACACAAAAGAATAAAATGGGATCAGTACCTCAACAATGATGATTTTTCAAAGCAAAAGACAACACATGCAGCTACGAAACTACTCGACATACAGTTCAACTGGTTGACTCTGCGATACAAGAAAGTAACTTTTTTTGGTCTTTTGCCATTTCTCATGCGAGAAAACTATTTTCTTGCGCGAGGAAACTCTACTGCCAGAAATTTCACGTGAGGCGAGATGTCTCTTCGCCCAAGATTCTAGGAATCTTGTGCATCTCACGTACAAAATTCACGCGAGCTCTGGTGAGGGGCCCGCGCGCAAAAACCCCAAACTACGTGAGAAAACAATTTTCTCGCGTGAAGGGCGATCAGGCCCGGCGCGAGGAAACTGTTTCCTCGCATGGCACTTAGCAAAACATGTTCTAAAAATACTAAAAACATGCAACTAACGCTAAATACGATAAATTTTTCGCAGAAATACAGGATCGGGTTATGAATACTCACAGGTGCATCATACTCCTTTGGTCGGTTGTGTCGTCTGGTGTGCTCAAATCGATGCATATGTACAGGAATACTCTCAATGTCAGCTGGAACTCTCACCATCTCTAAAGTCAAAGGTAAATAATGATTTGAAAATGACCCCTCCGGGCCTTATATAGCCTTTGACCTAATTTTTCAAAGTGCTTCATTTTTCGTGAAAATTGCACCATTGGCTAATCGGACCATTCTGGATCCATTTTCGTGATCGAAATCAAAATCTGACACTCTTAAACAGCTCAAAATCACATTTTAAAATCATGGGACCGATGTGATCGGACATTTGTGCAGTCAACTCTCTAATGTTGGTTAATTGTCAGGATTATCTCTAGTCATCATTTTCTCAGTTTCTGCAATCTTTTCATCAAAGTCAACTCTTGTCAATTCTGGTCAACTATGGTCAAACCTAATCAATAAGACCTCTCGATCACTCTAAAATGATTATGCTCTCTCTTGATCTATCTTTTCTATGATTTCTCACTCTCGTCTTTATGATGTGTCTTCTTTCGATTTCGCTCCCGAGGGGGTAGGATGATTGCATCATTGAACCTTTTTGCATTATTCTTGAATCAGTCTGAATCTAAAGTTCTCGTCGCTAGGGGCATCTCATCACTTGGGGCATATTTAGTTTTTCGTACCTTATGGTCAAAATTGGATATTCCATGATCTTGAATCTCACATCTCGTTATATATCTTGCTAGGTATCTGAGAAATCTAACTCAGATCCTCAAGAATCACACTTCGTTTTGGAGACAGTCCTAAATTGATTATCTTTTGAGACAGGTATTGGGGCGATCTAACCCTCATTTCTGAAGGTTGAGCCTCGATCTGGGGACATTCTTGTGAAAGATATCAATCTAACCAGTGTTTGGGCGATCTAACCTACACATCAGGGGACTAAGCTTCATTCTGGAGATGATTCTTGAAATCTCATTGGGTATTGGGGCAATCTAACCCTAATTCCTGAAAGTTACGCTTTGTTCTGAAGATAACTCTCAAAAACTCTTTACACTGTTATCTAGGCAATCTAACCTGGATCTCGGAGGGCTTACCTTCGTATTGGGGCAATCTAACCCTAATTTTGAAGATAGTCCTAGATCTTCATCAGCTCTCAGTGGACATTGGGGCAACCTAACCCCGATTCTGATCTTCACTTCAGACTATTCTTTGAATCAATGCGCTGCTCGCACATCAATTCAAAGAGGGGAAAAATGTAACACCCCAAAATTGGCACCTAATAATCCAATCAATTTTGGTGCATTTTCTTATCTTCGAAGTCCTATTGTATTAGGCAAATTCTTCTCCTATTTGACTTTAATTGACTGAGTTTCAAATGCAGAAAACCCAAATTTGCATAAATCTGACATTACATTTAAATTCCTAATTTCTCAAATGATTATTAGCTAAAATCCCTATGATTAATTGATTTAATCCTAAAGTCCTAAGTGCTTTTAATTAAATCAATTCCACCCCCTTTGGCTAATATACATAAAACGAATTGAAAGGTTATTTAATTATTGGATGAATTATCCTCAAAAAAGGAATTCCATAATTCCATGTGAAAGGACACTTATGTGTCAATAATTTGTTCTTTTATTTAAATAATCTTTGCTTATTTGTCTCAATTGGAGGATGAAGAGACCACTGTTTCTTTTCAAGAAACTCTTCATCCTCTTTCCATGGTTTTCTATAAATTGGACCTCTTTTTCTTCATTAAGGGGGACTTTTTTGAGAGCATCATTACTATAGGCAATTTATCTTTGATTTTCATKCTTTAAGCTTATTTTGTTGCATAATTAGTATAATTTCAATTGGAATTGAATATGTTTAGCTTTCATTTATGATCTATTTGTAGGGCTAACAATTCAGTTTTGTGCTTTCAAGCTTTCTATATTCATTGCAAGTTCAAATTCTAGCCTAAAAGCATTTATTTCATAGATTACAAGCACTCTCATTCCATAGATTAGAGGCATTTGATTTTCTTAGATTAATTGCATTTTGCTTCCATAGCTTAGTTACAATTCATTCTTAGACTAATTGCAATTCATCTTCATAGCTTAATCAGTTCTCAATTCATAGATTAAGAACATTTTCTCATAAAATAGTTGCATATTTCTCATAGATAATGACTTTTCTCATTTTCTTGCACTCTTAAATCCTCCATGTTAGCAATGGTCAGGTTGTTGGCTCTCATTCTGAGGGTAAACTTCAACATCCACATCTAATTAGGAGGCAACAGGTCGCTTCAATCGCATTTGCAGAGCAAACAATTTATGTTTGTCTTTGTGAATTCAGCGATTGTGTAAGGACTATGTTGTGTTTGTGTTGAATTAAGAGGTCCACATTCAGCATACGACATTGGTGACCTTTCCCTATTAGGAGTAAAAATAAGATCTATTATATCTACCTCATGTGAGGATTTAGAAACACAATGTATGTGTGCACTCAGTTAAGAGATTTATACAAAGACAGATAAGTATACTCTGTTAGGAGATTTTAGGATTGTTACAATTGTCGGAGTGTAACAAAATTGTGTGATCTGAACAAGTTACAATCTCTATATTGTTAATATAGATCCTTTAAGTTCATATAAATCTATCACCTTACTATGAATGATAATACCTTCTACTCTTCTTGGTAGCCTTTCCTCTATTCTAAAAACTGAATACTTGCAATGTAGTCCTTATCCTAAAACTCTATCTGATCTCTGATGTCCGTAGTATGGCGGCTACTTGATCATTACTTGATCAACATACATTACAAAAATGACATCATCACATTACATATATCAAACTTATTGACCTAATTAGGGTTTTACAATATCTTACAAAACTTAAGATCAACGATGTACAAAATTTACCTTGATCATCTAAACATAGGAAATATAAACAATTAATGTTGTGAATCTGTAGTTAATGTTCTCCTTGATCATTGTAAACTGTTATCCAAGTCAGAAAAAATTTGTTACCTAGATTGATGTGCCATTACAAAATTTTATGCGACTAGTGGTTCTCGGTAAATATTTTTTCTCGATGCTCGATATTCTCTGTGTATCTTGGTGCATACTATGTGCTCAGTGTACACTGCTTCTTGGTAAATTTTGTCTACTCGGTGATCATTGCACTCGGTTAACTCTGCGTGTGATCAGTGCACTCGGTTAACTTTGCACTTTGATTATCATACCTACTAATCTATCTATGACTCTGTTACCGACTTTCCATTTGAATGCTTGAATACTAATGACAACCTTCAAAGCTCATTTGGAGTAACGTTCTCCCCCTTTAGCATTAGTATCAAAAACTTGTATATGTAGATGTAGTATACACACAACAACTTATACATAGTTACTATACATAATGACTCCCCCTTTGTACATGCTCAGTATATCCATGAGTTTCCCCCTTTATATGCCTATATACATATGTTTCCCCCTTTTTTTAAATTAATTACAAAAAGAATAAACTTACATCTTGTCAAAAATGTTAGGATGGGCCTTCTAGAGATTTTCCAATAGCTTCTCCCATTCCTCCTTTAGATGCTCCAGGGTCAAAATCTCTAGGTTCAGTTGAGCATGCATAGCATATATGCTCTTGGTAACTGATAGCTCTGGGGTGGAAATCAAGTTCTTTGTCAGTGTCACATGCTTCTTCATCATAACCAAATGTGGTAGTAACATAGCCTGTATCCCGGTTACCTATTCTTTGATTCTATCCTATTCCTTTTTCAGATCAAGTCTCAACCGCTGTGATTGTAGAACCTTAGTGTAATGCATCTACAATGCATATTGCTCAGTTGAAAGACTATTAACACTATCTTTTAGATCATCTAATTGCTTCATCTTTTCACTAAGCTCGATAGTGAAGTGATCTAATATGCAAAAATTCTGTAGAATTGCAAGGGCTTTAGTAATAACATTTTCTAAAATTGTTACAAATTCTGACAGAGTTACCTTGTTTACCGCCACTGCTTGGTTGATCTTCTCAGTAACCTTGTACTAAATCTTCTTTTCTTCTCTCTCTTCTAATTTCTTCTCAGCATCAATGTTTGGACTGTTTATTGCCTCGGTGAGAAATGTAAGTTGATAAATGATGGGGGCTAATTCATTGACGATTGTGTCAGGAACAACTTGTTGTAGAATCTCCTTTGCAACTTCTAGCACTTGTGCATTTTTATGTTCTTGAATTAGCTTATCTTGCGCTACTTTTTGGGTGCATAACTCACCATATTTCCTAAGTTATTTAGGATCAAGTGTCTTTGGATCACACTCGGGGATGTCTGTGATTTCATCTAAAGTTACTACATCCTTTCTTATTCTTTTTCATCTTCTTCCATTGTACACTTGATTAAGGAGATAGAGTTAGTGATAGTTGAGCCTTTTGCTTGGTTTCTTGCTTTGTTGGCTTGGTGGGTGTGATGCCTTGAGAAGGTGCCTCAGTAGCTGACAGGGTGTCAATAGTAGAAGTATCTACCATGTTTTCTGTTGAACCTTCACCTTTGTCTACAACATCAATGGTATCTGTAGGTGTACCACCTTGTGTTTTTGTTCCACTATGCTTGGTCTTTTTACCTTGTGTATCACCCTTGTCTTCAGTTGTGTTTGTGACCTGCTCGGGTGTCTTCTTTTTTGCTTCATTCTCAATGTCAATTTCTTGTGCCAGAATGTGTAGATTACCTGGTACCATTTCTCAGGTGACCTCTATTGTATTTGCTTCATCTAAGGTGTATCATGTCATCTTCTTTTTCCTTATCATCAAGATCACCTTTAGTTATGTTGTTTATTATGATCTCTAGATGACCTAGATTAGTTAACAGTTTAGGAATTCCATCCAATACATTATCAAATATTTCATCATTAATATTTATTGGTTCTATGCTCGGTTGATGTCCCCCGATATCGAATGTAGATGCAATGTCCTCAGTTTCCTTGGTTGGATTCAGTAGATTTTTCCAAATCCTGGTGCTCTCTTCATCAAATTCCTTCAAATTCTCTTGAAGTATATTCAATGTTCATGCTTTCTTGGGGAATTTATTTGCATACTATTGCATGATATCATCAATTTTTTCTACTGTGCAATCAACCTTAAGTAGAGCGAGAGCTGCCTCTCTCATCTATTTCTTAGTGTTGAGTGCATAAGTCCATCGTGCTAATATTTTATCATACAATTATGTTGGAATATAAGTAGAAAATTCAACAGGGACCTGTTTGAAATTGATCATCATACCTGTGATATCTTCTTCAATTTTATCCTTGTTCTCGATAGTCAAATCTGCATAAGTGTTTACCTTAGGATGCCCTAACCTTCCGGTTTTTTGATTGCCTCTGTAATCTCATCAATAGTCTTCGGTACTTTATTCTGGAGAACCTTAAATTGATTAGTATTTTCATCAAAATCATCCTTGTCATCCTTATTCCTTACATATTTCTTTATTTTCTCTACTATGTGATCGTTGTGTGAAAAAATGAGTTCACCTTGATCAAATTTATACCAAATAAATTTAGTCGGTGCAATAAATGCTTGTTACCAACCACTCAATAGACAAATTAAACGCTCTGTTAAAAATAATGATACTTCAGCTCGATGAGTATACCAAATGCTTGGTTGCCTTAGCAACTTAGTTATCTCACACATATTCACCATCTGGCATTACTAACTTGATACACATTAACCAGCTCAACTAGATCAAAGTAATCAAAAATATAATACCACATTGCATCTTAATTCATGCTAATTTTTCATTTATACAATGAATATAGGAACTAATGTAAGATATATATTTGTAAAACATAGTTCCATACCTGCTCATATTTCTTAGGTGGAGGTGGTGGAATCACCCAATCCATCGGATGAGATGTTACCTGTAACCACCTAAATTTGGTTTGTTACAACTATGGACCCTATTTTCCCTAAGTGTGATCATACCCTCGATTATGTCCAAATGGCCTTGTTACTGCTTGGCATAATTCTTCAAATCAATTTAATGTCCTAGGTGATTTTTTATCATTAAATTATATTAACTATTATAGCCATATGATTTAAATCAATTCAAACCAATCAAATCAAATCAAATTCAAACATGGCTATAGTATTTGATTATAAAGGAATTAAATAAATCCCTAAATCAATTACCCACTTGCAAATAACCCATTCCCCTAGCCTATTTAATTTAATTAAAATGGCTATAGTCCCCTAATTATTAAAAAGCAATTAAATTGTTTAAATAATTAATTCTTATTTTTGAAGGAATTAAATAAGTTTAATTCATTTGATTAATATTATCCTAAACCCCAACCTACCTATCTTAACCACTTCTACCCTGGGTTCTAACCCTTCTCAACCCATTCACCTTTGCTAATCTAATCCTAATCCTAATTCTAACCCTAACCCACCTCCTAATGTTGTCACATTCCATTAAGGGGATGATTAACAACTCAACCCACTTGAGAAAGTCCACTTTCTCAAGCATGACTTTCTTAAGGGACCAATTTGCTAAGTTGAGTCTTACACCCTCCCCATGCTTCTGTAAGGCTTTCATTAATACCTCATTAATGAAGATACTTTAAGCCTATGTCTCCTCCATGCCTCATTAATTCCCAAGGCATTAATGTCTCTTACACCACCATTAATGAGTCCCTCAACTCATTAATAAGCCTTGTCTCCCCTCTCTCTCTCTCTCTCATTCTTCTATAAATAGAAGCCATTTTTGAGAGCAAATAAGCCTTCATCCAATATTGTAAATGCATTGTTATGCTGTTAGATTAAACTTAGACTCATATTTCATTTCATAGTTTATGTTTTTACATTGTTATTATCTCCATTCTTAGAGCTAGAATGCATGTTTTCTCATCATTTAGCTTGTTTTAAACTAAAATCCTTCA
>MU227574.1:2503750-2515914 GCA_018584345.1 Thuja plicata | reverse complement strand
TCACTTGAGATCAAAAACACATTGTTATGCTGTTGAAATAATCTTAGAACTACATTTCATCTCACATTCCATGCTTTTTCATTGTTCTCATTTCATCTTTTGAAGCTAGAATACATGCTTTTCCATCTTTTTAGCTTATTTTAATCTTAAATCCTTCATGCTAGAATAGTATTGGTCACTGATTTATAGCATATTCTGAGGGCTAAATATGTTATTCATTACACTCTTTCTAGTTAGAAGGAAATAGGCCGATATTAGTGATTTTGAATGTTTTGACTAACCTTGCAAGCTAATGCAATGACCTATTGAGTGTTGGTGTTGATTCTGACAGGTACCCATTTACACACACACACACTTGTTGATGGACTTAAGCATAATTTTTGAGTGTTGGATAGCTAGTGGACAAGGGTTATCAATTGAACTTCATTAATGAGAAATGTTCTATCAAGAGTAAAATAGGAGACTTGATCCCATTTGGTACTAAATCTAGAGGTAATGTATTTGAATTTAACACATCTGAAGCTTCTTGTTTTATTGCAAAGGTTGATGATAGCTGGTTATGGCACAGAAGATTTTGTCATGTTAACCTTGATAACATTGTGAAGGCAAGTACCACTAATGCAGTAAGAGATCTACCTAAGATTTTAAATCCATCTAACTCTATGTGTAGAGAATGTGTTGTGGGGAAGCATACTAGAAGCACTTTTAAAAGCAAAGCTTATTTAGCAAAAACAAAGTTGGATCTGGTACATACAGATCTGTGTGGTCCTACACGAACAAGATCATACTATGGTGAAAGGTACTTTATACTATTTGTTGATGAATTTTCTAGAATGATGTGGGTTACATATTTAAGAGAGAAATCTAAAGCATTTGACAAGTTCAAGTTATTCAAATAAAAAGTTGAGAATGAATCTCGTTTAAAGATGAAGTGTTTGAGATCAGAAATAGGAGGAGAGTTTACATCAGAACTATTTAATGCATACTATGAAGAAAATGGAATACACAGACAGACTTCAGCCCCCCTAGAACTCCACAACAGAATGGGATAGAAGAGCAAAGAAATAGAACTATATTAGATGCTGCAAGGACTATGTTGCTAGAAGTAAATGTGTCACATGTTCACTGGAGAGAAGCAGTTGGGGCTGTTGTGTACACACTAAAAATAATTTAGATCAAAGAAGGTACAAATAAAACTCCTTATGAATTATGGTTTAATCAGACACCTACTGTGAAATATTTCAGAATATTTGGAAGTAAATGTTATATCAAGAGAGATGATGAGATAGGAAAGTTCAATGCTAGAAGTGATGAAGGAATCTTTCTTGGTTATTCCACTAAGAGTAAAGCTTATAAATGTTTCAATCTGAGATTCAGGAAATTGATTGAAAGCGCCAATGTGAGGATAGATGAAAATTCTCAGATTCAGGAAAGGATATATGATTATGGTCAAATTATAGAAACAAAGGAGGTTACTACTGAACCTGAAGAATCTTTGATGATTGACGATCAGATTGAAGATGAACAGATTGAAGCTACTAAGACATTGAAGACACCAAGGTATGTTAAAAAGAACCATCCTGAAGATCAAATTATTGGTGATGCAAGCAAATGCATGATGACTAGATCTAGAGTTAGAGATTAGATCTATTTGATTTCTCAAGTTGAGCCAAAGACTACTAATGAAGTATGTAGAGATGAATCTAGGACTAAAGCTGTGGAAGAAGAACTAGAACAAATAAAGAAAACAATACTTGGGAATTGGTTCCAAGACCTAAGAATAAAAATGTGATTGGCACTAAATGGGTTTTTAGAAACAAGATGGATGAGGAAGGAACAATAGTAAGAAACAAGGCTAGACTAGTATGTAAAGGCTACTCACAACAAGAAGGTATAGACTATGAAGAAACATTTGCTCACGTTGCCAGATTGGAAGCTGTGAGATTATTCCTTTCTTATGTTGCACATAAAGAATTTAAGGTTTATTAGATGGATGTGAAGTCAGCATTCTTGAATGGTGATTTACAAGAAGAATTTTACATTGAGAAACCTGATGTTTTTCCTTTGATAGATGATGAAAAAATGGTTTGCAGACTAAAGAAAGCATTGTATGGACTGAAACAAGCACCAAGGGCATGGTATGCAAGACTGGACAAATATCTACTTCATCTTGGTTTCAAGAAAGTTAATGCAGATAGTAATTTATAATTAAGAACTGAAGAAGATGGAATCTTAATTATAGAATTTTTTGTTAATGACATCATTTTTGGAGGCAATGATAAGATGAGTAAGAAGTTTTCTAAAGAAATGGAAAATGAATTTGAAATGTCAATGATTGGTGAGATGAAATTTTTTCTTGGTTTGCAAATTAATTAGAGTAAGAATGGCATTTTTCTATCTCAGACCAAGTATCTTAAAGAAATGTTAAAAAAGTTTGGAATGGAAGATTGTAAACCTGTTGGAACACCTATGGTGACAAGAAACAAACTGACTAATAGTGATGAGACTCAAAGTGTTGTTTAGACTAAGTATTGATCGATGATTGGAGTTCTACAATATCTAACACACACTAGACCAGATATTACTAATACAGTTATAATTGTGGCTAGATATCAAGAAGATCCTAAAGAAAAACATTTTGTTGTTGTGAAAAGAATTTTCAGATATCTGAAAGGGACAATAGAATATGGATTATGGTATGAAAAAATTGATGATTTTACATTGCAGGCTTTTACTGATGCTAATTAGGCAGGTAATGTGGATGATAGGAAGAGTACAAGTGGTGGTGCATTTTTCCTTGGGAAAAGGTTGGTTTCTTGGTTGAGAAAGAAGCAGAATTGTATTGCTCAATCTACTGCTGAGTTAGATTATGTTGTTGCTGCAATAAATTGCACACAAGTTTTTTGGATGAAGCAAATGCTAGAAGACATCAGAATAGCTTTCAAAGAGCCAGTGGTGATTCATTGTGATAACACTAGCATATTAAAAATGTCAAAGAATCATGTAATGCATTCAAAAACTAAGCACATTTCTATTAAGTATCATTTCTTGAGGGAGAAGGTAGCAAATAAAGAAATTAGACTGGAGTACATTAACACAAAGGAACAGATAGCAGATATATTTACCAAACCTTTGCCAAAATATTCTTTTGAATATCTCAGAGGCATGCTTGGGGTGATGGCCCCTCATAGTGGTAATTAATTTATGCATATATGCATCAGTCCAGTGGTTTTCAGAGCTATATCACTCTCTAGACTTGATGTATGGATCTACTCCTTAGGGGGAGTGATCACAGGAGAACACTATGGAGTACATTTGGGTGATCTTTCACCTAATTGTTGGACATGAATATTTGAAAAAGATACACCTTATAGAAGACTACAGATGAGTAATGGCACCCTTTTCCATTGTTGCCAAAGGGGGAAGGAATCTATGTGAAAACCTCTACTATTTTGGAGAGACTTGTGTTGAGGATATTGAGAAGATTGTATTGAGAGAGAGTACTTTTGGGTTGATGCATATGGATTTTCCCATATGTTTCCATCAATTCCAAAGGGGGAGATTGTTGGATGATATCATTTTTGGTTACTGGTCATCTTGTTGATATTCATGTTTTGTCACTGATGTCAACATATATGTCTGTGGAAAAGGCAGACTAGCTACTTGACTGGAAGAAGTGTATGGACACTATACGGATGAGTCAGAATGATCAAAGTTGGATTTTAGTAGAATGATGTGTAGTGACCTTAATCCTAAGGTCACTTGATTGAAGGTTACATATTGTGGATGTTACAGTTGATTTGGTGAAGACTAGTTTTATGGACTGTAAGTGTGATTCTGAACAGAGCAGGTCTCTGTGTTTTAGGTATATCTTTCTGGTGAAGATATTTTAGATGATGCAAGATTACTGGTGGATAGCTGACATATTTTATATTAATGGGTTGAGTTTGATTATTGTTTTTTTACTAGTGACGTTAGCTATGGTATGTATTCTGGAGAAGACCTATTTACTAGCTGACTTCAGACATGTAGCGTGTGAAATTAATTATGAGCATGGATTGTGGATCTGGAAGTATATGTGATGGATTGTAATTTATGTTTATTTGTTATAGGTACCATGTGTATCTTAGCAAGGGGTCATATAATTATTTGTATAATGGAAATCCTTAATTGGCCGACCTACTTAATTATGTATTAGGAAAGCTTAATTGGCCGACCTAATGAATTATTGTAAGAGGGTATATATGAATGATCTTTTCTTATGGAGAAGGTGTGGTCGAGAATGATGGACATAGATGTGTGGAAGCTGTGAAGCTTTTTGACTGTTGGATATAAAGCAGATTTGATCATTGTTATAATTCATTGGAATTGACCAAGCAAAGACAATTTCTATCAAACAGTTCACTGATTTGAGTATTTTCTTTATACACTTGATTCAGATTTTAAATCCTTGAGGGTGGATTTAACCTTCTTTGGGTAGTGAGCCTACTATTTTATTTGACTCCTAATAGGTTATGTCTCCTAAGAGGGATTGTGTACTGTAATATTGTAACAAGCTCCTAACAGGGCTAATATGTTTTAACAGGGATACTATACTCTCAGTACATTATTTATGGTTGTTAATTCCCACCGAGGTTTTACCTTTAACAGGGTTTCCTTGACAACAAATATTGTGTTATGGTGTTGGCATTTATTGTGTTATCATTTACTTTCATTGATATGGTTTTTAAAGTATAAAGTTTAATAATCTATACTACAACTGATTCACCCCCCCCCCTCTTAGTTGTCTTGTGGATTGTTATTCCTAACACCTTCTCCTTGGGATTATCCACCTTTAGAGGGAGAGCCTCTTCCTCTTTAGTACTTCCTTCCTCTTCTTGGGTATTTGTAGTCTTGGAATCCCTTTTATTGGTATCTCCTTGATTTATTTCCCTTCATTCTTTCCTTGTTCCTCCCTTCCTTTATTGGTTAACCTTTTTATCTTTTTGAGGTTTATGAGGATATTTCTTCACCTAGTGACCTATTCTTTAACAGAAAAAAAGGCAAAGGGGATAGATTCATTCTCAAAAGGCTGAATACATTTACCTATCTTAGACATTATGGTTATCACCTCAAGAAGATCCACTAATTGATGGACATTCACACAGATTATGGCATAAACCATTCTGGATCTCACCTCTCTCATAGGGTCAATGGTCAGGAGATCCCAAAAGCCTCTGTCAAGCCAACAAAAACATCTTCATGTCAGTTTTCCAGTGGAAGACTTGGGAGTCTTACCCACACTGGGGCAGAGATGAAGAGATCATCACTCAAGTTCATATTAGTCGACCATTTCTTCAAAGCCAAATATGAATTACCAAACATCCAAGGGCCTCCACAAATAATACTGAATATATCTTCCTCATTGGAGAAATCAAATGAGAAAAATCCTTTTGGCACAGCAACAATGTCAACTTGTCCCTTAAGACTCCATTTATTAGCTACAAAGACTCTAACCACACCTATTTTTGGTCTTGTCACAGTAAATGTTTGACATGAGGAGGGATAGTAAGAGGGGCCAAAGTATCTCCCAAGTACCAAACTAGCTTGCAGATACAACAATATGGAAGCAACAACACAGAGAGTGAGAGAAGAAACAACAGATATCTTTTATTTCATTAATTGATCGAACTCATTACATTCCAAGCTGTAACGCCTTCCTAGTTTTGGCCATGTACATTCAATGAATCAAATAATAATCTTCATACATGTAATGTCACAGACCTGCCTTTCATTATCTCAAGTAGTTAATCTTCTATCAAAACCTGCTATCTTCTCCGAACTGCTACAAAACTAAGAATAGAAAAACAAATATATACAAGAGTCCACCAAAGAGGTCGGCACTCAAATCCATAAGAGAGACCCAAAATTAGGTCCACATAGATCCTAATGAGAGACCCCACATTAATTACACCACATAAATTAAATGTAGAAGTCATCCAGATCAGAATAAACAACTCAGGAAGAGCATCACCGAGAAACAACAATCTCTCAATAAGATGATGCCTGAGCAACAGGAAATGACTCGGTAAGAACATAACCGAGTGATATAAAACCAACTTGGTGAAATCATGACCAAGCAAAAAAAACCAACATATGTTGAGACCCGTCGGCAAAGCAAGACAGAAAGGATACCCGAGAAATAGGGTAACTGAGCACTTCACTGAACAGCCTCCAAACAAGCTAAGAACAAAAGAAAACATATTTTTTTGGGTTGAGCAAGATTGTCAAGGACCCAAGATGCTCCTGCATCAAACACCTAGGGTTAAAATAAATCATTCCCTGAATCATGTATCCAAGATGAGTCCTCAATCGGTCTATTCTTCCATTTTATCAGATACTCCATGTATTCCTTTCCTCTTGTACTTCTGCTAACCCTTTGTTTCAAAATCTATTCCACTTCCTCTATCTATTTCTTAGGATAATCACTTGGTACTGTCATTTATTCATCAGGTTCATGATATTCATACAATTCTAAAATATTAAATATAGGTGATATATCCATTTCATCGGATAACTCTACTTCATAGGCATTTCCACTGTCAAATCTTCTCAGTATTTTGCAAGGACCAAATTTATTCATCTTTAATTTACCATATGTTCCAACAAGAAATCTTCCTTTCTTCAAATGAACCATTACTTCATCATCAACTTCAAAATTTTTATGTCTCCTTGATCCATCTGCACTATCTTTGTATTGCTAATTACTTTTCTTCATCTTCTATTTTACATCCTCATGCAATGTCTTCATAAACACAGAAAATTCCTCTGCTTCAGCACTTCTTTTCTCTTCTCCAAAAATATCTCTTAAGTCTGATATACCTCTCAATTATGTGCCATGAACAACCTCAAAAGGTTTCTTTCCAGTACTTCTATTTACTAAACTATTGTATGCAAACTCTGCTTGTGCCAACATCAAATCCCAGTTAATTTGTGTGTCTCCAACTAGGCATCTCAAAAAGTTACCCAAACTTTGGTTTACAACCTTTATTTTTCCATCAATCTGTGGATGAAATCTAGAACTATACTTCAACTTAGTATCCAACTTCTTCCAAAGTGTTTTCCAAAAATAGCTAACAAATGTATTGTCTCAATCAGAGATGATACTCCTTGGTAATCCATGCAATCTGACAATCTCCTTAAATAAAAGATCTTCTATATGTATCGCATCTGATGCTTTCCTAAATGGTATGAAATGTGTCATTTTAGAAAATCTATCCACAACAACCAATATGTAATCATTACCTCTTGCTATCCTCGGTAAGCCAAGAACAAAATCCATGCTGATATCACTCCAAGGTTTCTCACAGACAGTAATCGGTGCATACAAACTAGTATTCTAACTTACTCCTTTTGCAACTTGACAAACTCCACAACTTTTCACAAATTTCTGAATATCCTTATACAAATGAGGCCAAAAATACCTTTCCTTAATCAAACTCAATGTTTTATCAATACCAAAATGTCCAGCCAATCCACTACTATGTTTCTGCTTAATCAAATTAGTTCTCATTGATCCTCTCGGTATGCACAACTGAATACCTTTGAACAACATATCTTCATGAATGAAATAAGCTTCATACTTACTTGAATGATTTGAATTAGGTTCTCTGCACACTCTCCACTGCTCAAAAAAATTAGGATCATTTTCATACAAATTCTTCATGCCATCAAAACCAAGAACTTCAATTCTCATTTCAGTCAACAAAGATCTTTTTCTACTTAATGCATCAGCAATTCAATTAGAAACTCCACTCTTATGTTTAATCACAAGTGTGAAACTCTGCAAATACTCTACCCATTTCATATGTCTCTTATTCAACTAATTCTGACTACCCAAATACTATAAAGCCTTATGATCAGTATACAACACAAATTCATTTGGATTCAAGTAATGTCTCCATTGTTTCATGGCTTGAACAATAGCATAGAACTCTTGATCATAGACAAAATATTTCCTCTTTGCATCATTCAACTTTTCACTAAAGAAAGCAATAGGTTTACCTTCTTGAGTCAACACAGCTCCAATTACACTTCCACTTGCATCACATTCAACTTGAAATACCTTATTGAAATCAGGTAAGGTTAACATAGGCAATTCAACAACCTTCAACTTCAAAGCCTCAAAACTCTTATCAGCTCCATGTGTCCATTTGAATTTTTTTGTGTCTCCTCTCATTGTCTTAGTCATAGCATTACAAATAGAACTAAAATTTCTGATAAAATTCCTGTAAAAATTTGCCAATCCATGAAATGATCTTACCTCACTGACATTCTCAGGTTTAGGCCAACAAAGTATAGCTTCAACCTTCTCAGGATCCATCTTTAGACCATCAGCTGAAATCACAAAACCCAAATACACAAGTTCTTTTTTCATGAAGGAACACTTCTTTAGATTTATCAGCAACTTTTCTTCTTTCAATCTCTGCAACACTTGCCTTATATGCATCAAATGCTCTTCTCTAGTCTTACTACATATCAGAATATCATCCAAGTATACAATCACACATTTATTCAAAACTTCATTCATTAACCTCATAAATGTACTCAAAGCATTAGTTAAACCAAAAGGCATAACCAAACACTCATACAAACCTTCCTTTGTCTTGAAAGAAGTCTTCCATTCATCACCTTCTCTAATTCTGATCTAATGATATCCACTCTTCAAATCAATTTTGGTAAAATATCTTGCTCCACTCAAATAATCCATTATATCATCCATTCTTGATATAGGAAACCTATACTTCACAGTGATCTTGTTGATTTCTCTTGAATCAGTGCACATTCTCCATTCTCCATTCTTCTTAGATGCCAACATAGCTAGTATTGCACATGGACTCAAAAATTTCTCAGATCAAACCCTTTTCCAAGAATTCATGAACTTGTCAGTTAAGCTCTTCATTCTTGGTCGTTGTTAACCGATGTGGTGCCTTGTTTGGTAAACTAGATCCAGGAATTAGATTCATACAATGAATGATATCTCTCATTGGTGGTAAACCATCAGGTACATTATCTGAAATGATCTCCTTGTATTCACTGAGTAACTTCTCAACTTCTGTAGGAATCTCATCTTTTGTATTCTTACTAGATTTGTTAGGAATCAAAGCATAAAAAATATCATTTCTTTTCAAATCCTTAACAAACTGTCTACCTTCCATTAAACAAACTTTCACAGAAGTACATAACTCACCAACAGATTCCTCAACCAAAGGTAACAAAATTTTTTTCTCGCGATCAACCCAAATAGAATATCTATTTAATCTTCCATCATGTATAGCATTCCTATCATACTGCCAAGGTCTACCCAAAAAAATATGACAAGAATCCATTGGCATAATATCACACAACACCTTATCATAATATTTTCCAATTTTCAGATTCACAAAACATTGTTCACTCACCATTAATGTATGCTCATCCTTAATACATGAAATCTAATAGGCTTCGGATGCTTTATTCCTTCCAACTACAATTTTGTCACCATTTCTTCAGATGCTAGATTCTCTGAGCTTCCACTATCAACAATTGCCTTCCAAACTTTGTCCGCAACTCTACATCTAGTCTTGAACAAACTTTTCCTGACAGGATCTTGCTTATCTTTCTCACTCCATAGTATCCTTTGGATCATGAGATTTCCTTCCTTCTCAACTTCATTAGGTGACTCTTCTTACACCAAAGCATTTCTTCTACTACTGACTTTCTTGCTTGCATGTGTACACTCAAAGGATTTATGTCCTTCCTCACCATAGTTGTAACAAGTTATTTGGAACCATCTTCTGCTATAACCACCTCTCGAGTAATTGCCTCTTCCTTGATATGAACTTCCACCTTTCCATTCAGCCTTTCCTTTGTATTGAGATGTGTTTGAAATTGACTTATCTGGTTTAGATCTACTATTTTCACCATGAGATCTATCTATTCCTCTAGGAAATCTACCACCTCTTGCTCTTTTCCTTTTCTCATATCTCTTGTTCAATTTCTCCTCAGCTTTTAGGTAAAACTGATATGCCTCTTCAATGCTTTCCATATTAACCAAACTGCTCTCATCTTGTATAGAAATTCTCAATCCATTCAGATATATTGCTACTATTTCCACTTCATCTTCAACATGTCTTGATCTGATGTCAAATCTATAGAATTCTTCAGTGTAGTCTTTTACCGATCTATCTTTCTGCTTCAAAATTTTCATTCTCCTAACCAGGTTAATTTGATAGTCACAAGGTAGAAACTTGCCTTTCAATTTGTTTACCATCTTATCCTATACCTTGATTGATGTTTACCTTTCTTCTTTCTTGATCTTTACCTTTCTTCTTTTGATCCAATTGCAGATTTTCCCACCACAAGGATGCATGACCTTTCAACATTGTTCTCGCAATCTTTACTTTCTTGTCCTTTGATACATTCTCATACTCAAAGTACTCCATCTCAGTTATCCAATCTATCAACTCATCAGAATCCAACTTTCCACTATACTCAGGAGGATTAAACTGAGGTGTGGACTTCAAACTTGTTAATGCCCATAGGAATCTCTCTTCTTCCTGATCCATAATAGGTGCAAGTGCAACTTTGTCTTGCACTTCCTCCAATTCATCATCACTAATATCTTCAAGATGTCTTCCTTTGCACTGGGCTATTTTAACAACTTCCAATCTAGTAGCCATCTATATTAGCATATCAGCTAGACTTGGATCTGCATTTCCTCTCCCATGAACCATCTTTAATCCCTCTACAATTGTAGGTCAGATCACAATCTTCTACCCCACAAAAATATCAACCAACTATTAGTAATAACTGAGAGGGGGGGTGAATCAGTGGCTTCAAAAACTTTTCTTTAAACTTAACCACCAATCAATAAATCTCAGATTATTTAGTCGCTGCAAGATGCATGCCATGAAATACTAATAATGATTTAACTGTCTATCAGTTTTCCTTTTCTGACCTTGTTCTCCTTGATTACCGATAAGCAGTAAAATATATTTACTAACACTTAGTAAATATAAAGAGTATACCGATCAATCCATAAATGCATATGTGAAATGTAAAACAATAAAGTAATAAACCATACACACATAACACATGGATTTTAATGTGGAAACCCTGTTAAGGGAAAAAACCACTGGGATCGGTACCTCAAATTTTCACTCTTCTGAAGTGAGCCCTGTTAAGAGCCACCCTATTAAACGTTACAAACACACTGTTAGGTGTGACCTTGTTAGAGGATTTTATACATAGAGGTTGTCACTTAGTATCAGGCATCTATTTGCTACCATCCTTGAATTAGCTTCCTTCTTAGACTATCAATAGGCTTTAGGAAAATCTTGCTACCATCCTTGAATCAACCTTCTTCTTAGACTGTCAATAGGTATCTGGAAAGTCCAATGCTACTTTCATGAATCAACCTTTTTGGCACTCCTTGGGATGTACCTCAATATATAGAAGACTGTTAAATCCTGCTCTGTTAAGAGACTTCATGCTTCAATGGTTAAACTGAAACATAATGACCTATTTCTAATGCAACTTGAATTGTAGATTTTCATATCTATTTAAGTACATTACCTCTCTGATCAATGTATCAATTCAATTCTTTGTGCTCCACACTTTCTGCTCTATGATGTTGTACTTCACTGTTCGTCAGTGTCTGCAAAATTCTTTAGCTCTCCTTCAGCTTGATTGATCAAGACTTTATGAAGTTATCCTTCATCAATTTCTCTTCAACATCCTCTTATTATTCACTCCCCTTTCATGTGATGTGGAAATGAATTAATCGTGTCTCTTATATATACATGATATTCATCGTTTCTTGATTCTTGATTCTTGATTCTTGATTCTTTGCGTGAAAAACAGTCTAGCCAATCTGATTTAAAGCATAACTCCTAATTTATCTTGTAGTTACCTTTATGCCTGTTGTCAATCAGGATTGCGCCATTAGCTTGATGTGGTATCTAGCTATCCTGTTGAAACATGGAAACATTCTCGTTGATGGGAGTTCAGAATGAACCTCCGGATTCTAGGCCGGTTCCTCTTAGGTTTGGAATATCACTTGCACAAAAAGGTTGTATAGGGAAAAGGGAAAAGAGATGACCTAATGGATCCTAAAACTATAGAGGTGATACACCAAATCTGAC
>MU227574.1:2487710-2499621 GCA_018584345.1 Thuja plicata | reverse complement strand
TGTACTTTTCATTCAGCATACAGTAATTAATCACGAATGTTTCAATTTTTAAATGCATCAGAAGTACCTTTCACCAATGCAGTCTAAACTTTACCAATTTTAGCATGATGCTAAAATAGGTAACAATGCCAACTGTACAAATCTTCTTTAAATCAATCACTTAACTCTGTTTGAATAAAACAATGAAAACAACCAATTAAGTCTATCTTTAGCTCTTGCCAGCTAGATATTTTCTCATTTTCTGAACTCTCTGTTCTATCGGTCAACTCTAGAGTTAGTCGCCAATGACAACTGCCAGTTCCATTGGTGTGAATCCAGTCAGCTTCAGGATCTCTGTCCATTGGGCATCATTGGATTTTACTCATCGGGAAACTCTGTTCTCAGCTCATCAGGCATCCTATGATTTTTCTTTGTCGGGAAACACTATCTTTTGCTCGTCGGCTATAACTGTGACTTTGCTTCTTTTCCTTTACCAATGGTGTGCACTCCATCAGTGTTATCTGTCACTTAGTGAATACTTGAATTTATGCATTGCTGAAAGCATAATCTTTGTTCCATTGATCCTCTAAAGTCTTTGGCATTTTGTACATGACCGTACAAATGATATCAAGTTGACATCAATGACAATACAAACCATTAGCTGATTTAATGTCTTGCATTTTCTTCAACTTAACATTATCAAACATTCAATCAGTTATATGTCATCAATCTCTCCCTTTGGCATTGATGGCAACAAACTTATATTATCATACTATACTATTTCTAATAAAATATGAAATACAATTGTTGAGATTCATCAAACTACCAAACAGTGTTTGATAACCGATAAAAATGTCTAACCGCCGGTAAGCTCTGTGTTAGCTTAGATGTGACTCTTGCAGCTCTCTGTGTTTCTTGTTCTGATGTGTTGCATCCTTTCCTTGTGTCAATATCTCTCTTTTGACTTTTCTTCTTCTTTGATGTCTCTATCTCTTGTCAACAACTCTCCCTTTGTATTAACTCCTTTATACAAACTCTCTCCCTATGGATATGATCTCTCCTTGTTGGATTAATCTGATAATGGTTAATCTTTCTTCTGTTTCTGAAGACTGTGATAATATGGAAACTTTCTCTCCCTTTGACAACAATGCCAAACAAATATCTCACAGATATCTGAAATTAATTTCAAGTGATCTTTTCTCTCCATCCATAATATATTCCTTGAATTTCCCTTATCCATTAGCAATACAATAATATATCTTGGTGCTCGATTCTGATATATACCTTTCTGTATATAGATGCAGCTTTGAAGTTCATATTTTTTCTCACATCAACATGAATGATATTCTGATAATATATAGGCTGATGCAGCCTTCAATCTTTTACTGACTGGTAGACAAGGTTTTGACCCCTAGTCTCTTTCTCAAGTACTCAAACGTATCCTTGGGTAGTGGCTTGGTGAAGATATCAGCTAATTGTTCTTTTGATTGCACATACTCAAGTATCACATCTTTTTATTGAACTAGTTCTCTTAAATAATGATACTTTATTGCAATGTGTTTAGTCTTAGAATGCATGATGGGATTCTTGGAAATGTTTACTGCACTGGTGTTATCACAATAGATAATCACTGGTTCTGAGATCTTCATATGCATACCTTCTAGCAACTATTTAATCCATGCAATATTTGAGTAGTTTGTAGCAGCAGCAACATATTCTGATTCTGCAGTAGACTAAGAGATGCATCCTTGCTTCTTGCTAATCCATGTGACAAGTCTGTCACCCATAAAGAATGCTCCTCCAGTTGTGCTCTTTTAGTCATCAATATTTCCAGCCCAATCAGCGTTGGTAAACACCTTAAGTTTAAATTTGCCTTCTCTTCTATACCATAAGCCAAATTCCTTAGTATTCTTTAGATATCTTAGGATTCTTTTTACAGCAGTCATATGTGATTCCTTGGGGTTAGCAGAAAATCTAGCAACAATTCCTACTAGATGTGCAATATCTGGTCTAGTGTGTACAACATACATGAGTTCTCCAATCATTGATCTGTACAAAGTCTAATTTACCTATGTTGTCTTGTCTTCCTTTGTTATCTTACATCCAGTAGTCATCAGTGTTCCAACTGGTTTGGAATCTTCCATCTTGAATATTTTTAGGACCTCTTTGATGTATTTGGACTGTGTAATGAAAATACCTTCACTTTGTTGAATGATCTGTAGACCAAGAAAGAACTTGATCTCTCCAAACATAGACATCTCAAATTCTTTTCTCATCTCATCATAAAATAATCTGCATAGCATATCATTGCCTCCAAATATGATGCCATCAACAAATATTTCAGCAATCAAAGTGTTTGCATCAGTATCTTCTTTTAAATAAAGATTACTATTTTCACTAGTCCTTATGAATCCAATACTTATTAGATAGGAATTAATTCATTCATACTAGGCTCTAGTTGCTTGTTTTAATCCACACAAGGCTTTGTGAAGTCTACATACCATGTTCCTCTTGTCTGGATCTACAAACCCTTTTGGTTTCTCAATGTATACCTCTTCTTTAATTATTCCATTTGGGAATGTTGACTTGACATCCATTTGATATACTTTGAATCCTTTGTATGCAGCATAAGCAAGTAGTATTCTTACTCCTTCTATCCTAGCAACAGGTGCAAAGGTTTCTCCATAGTCTATACCTTCTTATTGTGCATACCCCTTGCATACTAGTCTTTCTTTGTTCCTTGTGACTTCTCCATTCTCGTTCAGCTTATTCCTGAATATCCATTTTGTACCGATGACATTCTTGTCATCTGGTATTGGCACAAGTGACCATTTTTTTTTCTTCTCAATCTGCTCAATCTCATCATTCATAGCACGTATCCATTCTTCATTATCTAGTGCAGCATTGACATATTTTGGCTCAAACTCACAAATTAAACAATTTGAGGTTAAAGACTTACTTCTTGTTCTTGTACCAACTTTCTTATCTCCTATGATCTAGATCTCTGGATGGTTTCTTCTTACATATCTTCCAAGTACAGGTACATCTCTTTGTGTATCAGCTTGATCATTATTTTGATCTTCATTATGTTCTTCATTACCTTGCACAATATCTTGATTATTATCCTGACCATCGATAACAGTAGTCTGACCGTCGGTTGCAACATTTTGTTGTTCTGGGATTAAGCACTATTGCTTGGGCAGAGTGTTGAGTTCTTCACAATATACAAACTTGTTTTAGTCCTCTGGTTCTTTTGTTCTTCCCAACTCATTCTTTTCTGTAAATTCATCAATCTTTACATTTGCACTTTCAACTATTTTGTTAGAGGCCTTGATAAGACATTTAAAAACTTTGCTTTTGGTAGAATACCCCATAAAAATACCTTCATCACTTTTGGTGTCAAGCTTTCCATTTCTATCAACCTTTAAGATATAACACTGACTACCAAATCTCTTGAAGTAACTTACATTGGGTGTTTTACCATACCATAGCTCATAAGGTGTCTTCTTTGTGTCCTTCTTCAATTGTACTTTGTTAAGTGTGTAGATAGCAGTGCTGACAGCTTCTCTCCAGAAGATTTGGGTGATGTCTTTCTCTATCATCAGTGTTCTTGCACAATCAACTATTGATCTGTTCCTTCTCTCAGCAATCCCATTTTGTTGAGGTGTTCTTGGTTCAGAAACCTATCTTTTTATACCATGCTTATTACATAAATTAGTGAATTCATCTAATATAAATTCTCCTCCTCTATCTGATCTCAAACATTTGAAATCCTTACCACTTTATTTTTCTACCATATCCTTATACCATTTAAACATCTTGAATGCTTAAGATTTATCTTTTAGAAACATAAATGTCATCATTCTAGAGTAATCATCAACAAAGAGAATAAAATATCTATCTCCATAATATCTCTTTGTCCTCATAGGTCCACATAAATCAGTACAAACTTGTTCTAGAATATCATCAGATGTATGGGTTTTACTTTTGAAACTAGACTTTGTCATTTTACCTTTTTGACAATTTTTGCACATGATGTTGTCTGGCTTTGTCATCGTCGGTAAGCCTCTTATATTTCTTCTTCTACTTATCTTTATCATGTTTTCAAAATTCACATGACACAATCTTTTGTGCCACAACCATATATTTTTGTTTCTATTCATTAAGAAAGTGGCGTTAGTGTCATTCAGATAGAATAAGTTACCTTTAGTCTATTCACCGGTACCAATCAATTTTCCTAATTCATTAAAGATCTTTGCCTTTTTGTTCTCAAATGCTACAATGTGACTTGAGTTATTCAGCTGAGAAACATTCAACAGATTATAATTCAATCCTTTTACCCAATAAGCATTTTCACATTTAATTAGGTTATTCAACATTATACTTCCTTTACCTTCAACCAGACAAGGTGTATCATTACCCATTCTTACTGTACCACCATTGTAATACTCAAAAGAATTAAAATTTTCTTTGTCACCGGTCATGTGGTGAGTGTAGCCACTATCTATAATCTAGATGTCAATCTTGCTAACCTTAGATATGAGTACAGTTTCTTCATACATTTCATCTTCATCTGAATCATCCTTCACTGCTACAAATACCATCTTGATGTCTTCATTAGATTTGGTGTCAGTATCATCATCTTTGCAAGCAACTAGGTAGCTAGCCTTCTTGCCTTTATCCTTGTAGTCTTGGGTATCTCTTCTTTCTGATTTTCGGTAACCTCTGTAATCTTTGTTATCACCTCTGTCAGATTTCTTCTCAAAAGGTCTGTCATTACTTTTGTCCTCTTTTCTTCTATTAGGACATCTTGCAGCAAAGTGTAAAATCTATTTACAATTAAAGCATACAAGTGGTAACTTGCCTTTGTATTTACCTTTGCCTCTCTGCACTCTTCTATCCATAAGTGCTTCTATTTCATCTAGATCTTCTTCTTCACTTTCACTTTCACTGTCTTTTCTAGATGAGTATCTATGACTGGATTTTCTTATTTTCATAGAAGACTTAAATGCAAACTCTAAGTTTGGTAAGACACTATTGTCAAAGTTATTCATTTCAAATAAAATTAGTCTACCAATTAAACTATCAAGAATAACTGTGTTGTTTTCTACTGCTCTCATTTCTTGAATGGTAGAAACTCTAATAGCATATACAGGCAATAAGGTTCTTAAAATTTTACTTACCACTGTCTTTTCTTCAAGTGTACCTCCAACACCTCGTATAGCATTGACTACTTCCTTTATTCTTGTGTTGTACTTTGTGATGTTTTATCCTTCTTTCATTCTGAGCTCATCAAATTTTCCTCTAAGGCTTTCTGCCTTGGCTCTCAGAACATTTGTATCACCTCCATGTACAAGCTTCAGTTTTTCCCACATTTTCTTTGTAGTTTTGCAATCCTTGACATCTTCAAATTCAGGATCAGAGAGTGAGGAAGAAAGCTCTATAACAATGTAGTTATGCTCATGCTTCTCTCTCAATTGATCTACTGTCAAAGCTCCTATAGGCAACACATATTCAGTCTCTAAGAATTGAGTAACATCATTACCAATATCTGATAAGTGGATTCTTATCATGCTTTTCCATGAAGCAAAGTTTTCTTTGTTCAACTTGGGCACATCTCGTTTGTTCATCTTGTGATCCTTACTTAGATCTTGAAACCTTCCTTCTAAGCACACAAGCTCTAATACCAATTGTTAGTAATAATTGAGAGGGGGGGTGAATCAGTGGCTTCAAAAACTTATCTTTAAACTTAACCACCAATCAATAAATCTTAGATTATTAAGTCCCTACAAGATGCATGCCATGAAATACTATTAATGATTTAACTGTTTGTTGTTTTTCCTTTTCTGACCTTGTTCTCCTTGATTATCGATAAGCAGTAAAAACTATTTACCGACACTCAGTAAATATGCAAAGTATACTGATCAATCCATAAATGCATATGTGAAATGTAAAACAGTAAAGTAATAAACCATACACACATAACACATGGATTTTAACGTGGAAACCCTGTTAAGGGAAAAAACCACTGGGACTGGTACCCCAGCTTTAAACTCTTCTGAAGTGAAACCTGTTAGGAGCCAACCCTGTTAAAGGTTACAAACACACTATTAGGTGTGACCTTGCTAGAGGATTTTATATAGAGAGGTTGTCACTTAGTATCGGGCATCTATTTTCTACCATCCTTGAATCAGCCTCCTTCTTAGACTGTCAATAGGCTTTAGGCAAATCTTGCTACCATCCTTGAATCAGCCTTCTTCTTAGACTGTCAATAGGTATTTGGCAAGTCCAATGCTACTTTCATGAATCAACCTTTTTGGCACTCCTTGGGATGTACCTCAATATATAGAAGACTGTTAAGTCCTGCTCTATTAAGAGACTTGATGCTTCAATAGTTAAACTAAAACACAATGACTTGTTTCTAATGCAACTTGAATTGTAGATTTTTAGATCTATTTAAGTACATTACCTCTCTGATCAATGTATCAATTCAATTCTTTATGCTCCACACTTTCTTCTCTATGATGTTGTGCTTCACTATTCGTCGGTGTCTGCAGAATTCTTTAGCTCTCCTTCAGCTTGATTGATCAGGACTATATGAAGTTATCCTTCATCAGTTTCTCATCAGCATCCTCTTATTATTCACTCCCCTTTCATGTGATGCAGAAATGAATTAAGCTTGTCTCTCATATAGATATGATATTCATCGTTTCTTGATTCTTGATTCTTGGCATGAAAAACAATCCAGCCAATCTGATTTAAGCATAACTCCTAATTTATCTCATAGTTATCTTTATGCCAACTGTACAAATATTCTTTAAATCAATCACTTAACTCTGCTTGAATAAAACAATGAAAACAACCAATTAAGTCTATCTTTAGGTCTTGCCAGATAGATATTTTGTTGTTTTCTGAACTCTCTGTTCTGTCGGTCAACTTTGTAGTTAGTCACCGGTGACAACTACCAATTTCATCAGTGTGACTCCAGTCAGCTTCAGGATCTCTTTCCGTCAGGCATCATTGGATTTTACTCATCGAGCAACTCTATTCTCAGCTCGTTAGGCATCCTATGATTTTTCTTCATCAGGAAACACTATCTTCTGCTCGTCGGGTATCACTGTGATGTTGCTTCTTTGCCTTTACCGATGGTGTGCACTCCGTCAGTGTTATATGTCACTTAGTGAATACTTGACTTTTATGCATTGCTGAAAGCATAATCTTTGTTCCATTGATTCTCTAAAGTCTTTGGTATTTTGTACATGACCGTATAGATGATATCAATTTGACATCAATGAAAATACAAACCATTAATTGATTTAATGTTTTGCATTTTCTTCAACTTAACATTATGAAACATTCAATCAGTTATATGTCATCACCAACTAGGGTTAGGGTTTACAATCTAAGGAACCTAGATCTCATCTTCACTCTAAAACCACCTGACACAAGGAGGGATAGGAAGAGGGGCCAAAGGCTCTCCCAAGTACCAAACCAGCTTGCAGATACAATAATGCAGAAGCAATAACACATAGAGTGATAGAAGAAACAACATATATCTTTTATTTCATAAATTGATCAAACTCATTACATGTCAGGTTGTAAGGACTTCCCAGTTTTGGCCATATACATTCAATGAATCACATAATATTCTTCATACATGTGAGGTCACAGAACTACCTTTCATTATCTCAAGTAGTTAATCTTCTATCAAAATCTCCTATCTTCTCTAAACTGCTACAAAACTAAGAATAGAGAAACAAATATATACAAGAGTCCACCAAAGAGGTAGACTCTCAAATCCCTAAGAGAGACCCAGATTTAGGTCCACACAGATCCTAATGAGAGACCCCACATTAATTATGCCACAGAAATTAAATGTAGAAGTCAGCTAGATCAAGATAAAAAACTCGGGAAGAGCATCACTAAGAAACAACAATCTCTCAGTAAGAAGATACCCGAGCAACAGGAAATGACTCGGTAAGAACATAACCGAGCGATAGAAAACCAACTCGGTGAAAGCATGACCGAGCAACAAAATCCAACATACACTAAGACCCATCGTTAAAGCAAGAAAGAAAGGATATATGAGCAATAGGTTAAGTGAGCACTTCACCAAATAGCCTCCAAACAAGCTAAGAACAAAATCAAACATATTTTTTTTGGTTGAGCAGGATTACCAAGGACCCATGATGCTCATGCATCAAGTTTCCCACCAAGGTTAGCACCATAGTTGAGACAGTATGGTCCATGAGAGGGTCTAGTATAAGAATACTAAAGACACCCTTCTCATGCTCCGAAATATTGTTAACCCCTGAGAAAGATTATTTTCTTGTAGGCTTGACCCCAAATAGCGATGACTAGCTACCTGTACCTGACGACCTAGAAAAAAACTTCCCAGTAGATTTGAAAGGGACTTTGTTACCAGCAGAGAAATTCAAGATATTCTCAGGCCCACCACCTTAGGAAAGATCCTTGTCTGATTCTTTGTCATCTTCTGATGCTTCAAGAATCCCTCACCTAACGAACCTCCATCATTTTGAAGCCCCCCGTTTTGGTTCCTACAAAATTTCTTTCATTTGCAAGATTCCCACCCAAACTTGAATTCAAACCACTGCCTCCTCACGCTCACTCCACTCTCATTCTAAAATTGGAAAGTGAAAAAATATCTAACATCATGAGTTTTATTTTTCTATGTTAACCATTATTCTTCTTCTGCATTCTCGGGATTACTAATTGAAGCTTTGGGTGAGAGGTATGACTTGTTAGCCTCCAGGGTGACAATTAGATTTTTAGTTATAACACCATCAACCTTACAATCATATGAGGCTTATATTGTAGTTGATCTCAAAATGTAGGAGATAGTTTCTCCCTTAGTTTGAACATCCTCCTTATGGGTATGAATCCCATCTTGCACCTCAATTTCAAGGGGGTGGAATACACCATTACCCTCCAAAGACACACCAAAAAATTTCTTGTCTATTGAATTCTTAACTTGGAGTACCTCATCCTCTTTAGTATGACTGTAACTAAAGCCTTGTTTGGTATTTGAATTATTGATTGGGTCTTCCTTTGTTTGACCATCCCCTGTTTGCACTTCCTTATCAAATTTCTCCACATGGGAAGAAGGGGTTCGATCATCCATTTTAGGATAAGACTTTCTCGTCTTATGATTGACAAAAATGTCCCCTTCCTCCAAGGTATGATTCCTTGGAAACCTTCTTTCCTCATTTAGAGTCATTCTAAATTCTGAGATGAGATAGGCTCCAACATAGGGGACTTGCTAGGAAATTCCATAAACTACAACAAAAAATTAGTAAAGGGATGATCCTCAACCCCCAAGGAATCCCCAACTACATGTTGGTCCTCCACTAAATGTGGAGATGAGGAGTATTTAGCTTTTAATTTGGGCTCCTTTGTCACAATAGTTTTTCAATCCGCTATTACATGACCCGATACCTTTGGCAATAGATAGTGAAATTCTCATAAACCAAGGCTTGAGTCCACTTTTCCCATTTGGATTGCAACGTAATGAAGTTTGGGAGAGTCTTATTAATAGCAACATTAACACAAAAGTGGGCAAAAACTAACATGGATCTCACTTGAGTCACAACATCCAAAGTCACATAGTGTCCAAATGTGTTTCCCGCCCACCTGAAGATTTGATCATCCCATAATTTGAGTGGGATTCTAGGCATACAAACCCAAATTAGCGCCATTTTTTTAGATCCATTAGTGGGTCAAAACCTGGTTTCCATCTACACAGAGTCGAGTAATACTTCCCATACCCCCATGAACCTGATAAAATATTTATTAGGTCTTCCTTTGTCATGAATTTGAACAAAAATAGGCTTCTCAGCATTACGCTAGTACAGACACTACCTTTCAATTTTCATCTAGTCGCCACCCATCTTACGACAATTGGTCTGAAGGAGAAAAACTTACCCACCAATGTATTGTTCATGGATGAAACAATCATATCCATAACAACATCTGACAGCTAGATTTCTATTCCTTTCTCTGTTCTAACGTATTCCAACATAATATTACAGGCAGTATTCTCATGGGTCCCATTAGCAAACATACCTTTCCAGTTGGTTTTTTGGGATTCACCATTGTCTTTCCCTTCATCATGATTACTCGAGGAATCCCCAGAAATATCATTCAAAACAACAATAGATTCTATAGAACTCTCATACAAGAGTGCAAAATCCATAACTGGGGTCCCAAAGGGTACTTCCCCCGCAATGGGAGGAGGTTGGATTATGGAGGGGCACAACCCTCCCCATTGTTAGTGACCAATATGTGCCAATTTGAAATTTGAAATTTGAATTTTGTCGGGCGGGAAGTTACATAATGAGTTGCAGATTATAATATTACAGGTAGTATTCTAATGGGTCCCATTAACAAGCATACCTTTCCAGTTGGTTTTGGGGGATTCACCATTGTCATTCCCTTCATCATGATTACTCGAGGAATCCCAAGAAACCTCATTCAAAACAACAATAGATTCTAGAGAACTCTCATACAAGAGTACAAAATCCATGACTGGGGTCCCAAAGGGCACTTCTCCCGCAATGGGAGGAGGTTGGATTATGGAGGGGCACAACCTTCCCCATTGTTAGTGACCATGTGCCAATTTTAAATTTGAATTTTTTCAGGCGGGAAGTTGCATAACGAGTTGCAGATTATAATATTCTTAAAATAATGTTATCTATCAAATATAAGTTATTAAAATTTATGCACAAAAATTCACAAATTATTCCTTTACATTTTTTAAAATATATTTATAATCTACATATGAAATCTCAAAGCTACTAGTTCATATAATTTTCAAATTCTTAATGTATAGTGGGACACACTATTGTGGAATCACCTTGTTACTTATTTTCATGAGGTGCAGAATTGATAGAACATTGCTTCCTATTTCAAATATAATTTCACAATCACATCTTATTATGATGTTACATGTTTATCACATAGGGCCCGTTTGGCAGCAGGAATACCATATCCTGGATATGGTCAATTCAGGAAGATGTTGCATATTCAAGAAGATGCTTATCCTCAAAATGAAATCCGGAATATGTTCTGACCTGTTTGGTTCACCTGGAAGATGAATGAGAAGATGCATAAGGAATTTTAATTCTTTATTTTTTAATTTCTTTGAATATGGTGTGTATATATGTGTGTGTATATATACACACGTGCACACATGTGTATATATACATACATACATACATGTGTGTATATACACATGTATATATACATGTATATATATACACACATGTGTATATGTGTATATACACACATGCATACACATATACACACATACACACATGTGTGTATACACACACATACACACATATACACATATATACACATGTATATATACATGTGTATATACACACACATGTATACACATATACACACATACACACATGTGTGTGTATACACACACACATATACACACATTTGTGTACATATACACACATACACACATGTGGTTATACACACATACATGTGTGTGTATACACACATGTGTGTATATACACATACAAGTGTGTATCCATGTATACATATACACACATGTGTATATATACACACATACACACATGTATGTATACACATATACACACATGTGTATATATACACACCATACATATACACATACAAGTGTGTATCCATGTATACACATATACACACATGTGTATATATATACACACATTTGTGTATATATACACACATTTGTGTATATATACACACATTTGTGTATATATACACACATATACACACACCATACATGTGTGTAAATATACACATGTGTGTATATACACACATATACACACATATATATGTATGTATATATACACACACATGTGTATATATACACATGTGTATATATATACATGCGTATATACACACATGTGTATATACA
>MU227574.1:2449019-2487660 GCA_018584345.1 Thuja plicata | reverse complement strand
TGTGTGTGTGTGTGTGTGTGTGTATCCTTATAGTAATATAATATACATCTTTATAGTCACGAATCCCACGAAATATTAAATTTGCTTTTGTAAAAATTGGAATTGGAATTTCGAATTCCAATTCCACCTTTTTAGGTGGAAGATGATATTCCCATTTTGGGGGTAAAATGAGAATTTCGGAATTCCAATTCCATTTTTTCCAAGGACCCAAACATGGAATTTGGCATTATCCAGAATTAGATAATGCCAATTCCGGTCCAATTCCTGTTGCCAAACGGGCCCATAATGTTGTTGCATACTTGTCACATAATGTATGTATTTGATTTTTAGTTAAATACAGACATTCAACCAATGAGGTCACAAATGGGGGTCTTCACCCCAATATTATCATTTGACAATTATATCCCAATGAGATTTGAATCTTATATCCCAATGAGATTTGAACCTTGATAATAAGAACAACACTACAACTTTACTATCACACCATACCAATATCAATTACATTTAATTATATTTATTTATATATATATGTTTTTTAAATAGATTATTTGAATATAACCATACAAAATAATAGTACACGCATGTGCACACGCACACAGACTTAATTTTTTACAATATAACTACATAGTACACAGATTTCATAATGAAATCATATCACTAATTTATGATTTTCTACTTAAGAAAGAGTCATGAAAGATGAAATATTGTCCCCTTTTCTCATAACTTCCTTGCTCCCATAAAGCATTATAAATTTCCCTTTGTTATTATTCCAAGTAGTTGCTTCCATCAAAATCCGACAATTATAAAGTAGCCATAATGGTACAACATTAAAAAATTAATTAGATAATAATTAAAAAAACATAAACCCATTATGTTTGATGATATAGACATAAGTTGGGGCAGGTGTATTATGTGAGGCCATGAGAGTGATGAAATTAAAAAAAAACATCTACTTTTTATTTCTAAAAGTAAAGGTTAGAGAATCCCAAGAGCACGAAGAATGTGCAACTTTAAAGTTGGAAAGTGATGATAGGTTAATATGATGTTGTCAGGTTAATATGATGTTGAAACATCCAAGACAGGCATAGGAAAAGGGAAACAAGAGACAAATAAGAATCGAGTAATAATTTGGGGAGACAATCTTGTTTAATTATGACAAATTATCTTCATTAATGACTTCCTTAATTAGATGTATTCTTGAGAATAAAAAATTGTGAAGTATGGTAATGTAGGATTAAGCATCATGATCTTTCATTTCAATGAGATGACTTGGGATATTGATCAAATGATTTGATTAATATTTTGTTATATTCGGTCGTTTTATAACTTTTTAATGTTTTTACTTAGTTTAAAGTTAGTTTTTAATATATTTTTGACTTTTTATTTTAAATGATTGAGATTATTTGTTGTAATTGTGATTATTTATAATAAGGTTCATGTATTAATATTCTTTGTTCATTTATATAATGATTATAAATTGTACTAACATTAATAATGTATATTAATATTTATTATTCTTGAATTTATGAATAAGCAATTAGAGAAGATCATTTGTAATTTTATTTTACTTTATATTCAGTGCTTTCTAATAACATGTTGAAATTAATTGAAAGAATTGATATTATTCACCAGAGTAATACAAATATTTATGGAGTATGAAATGTTCTTGGTTATATATTCTTAAGCTTGTCTTTTATATTAAGACTCGTTTTGATTAAAAAAGCGACATTACAAGGGTGTTGACCCTTACATAGCATTGAGCAACGACCTCATGGTTGTACATCTGGACTAACCAATTAAATCAAAACATAAACAACAACAAAAAAAAGTAGCCAACCAAAGGAGGAACAATGGCTCATAAAAGATTAACAATCCACATAGGGACAAGTAGCAACAAAATAAAACAAAGGGACTAGATAATGTTAGGGCCTAGGACCATGCCTCGCACTATTGAGGACCCTAAGCCTCTCATGTTTGAGAAATTTTTGTAGCCCCTTTTTTTTCTCCTTCATCATTATGCTCAAGATCCTACTGCAGAAGGCAAAGTGTGGTCATACCACTATACATAACTCTACGACCAAATTTTGCAACATTTTGCGTTCCTCTTTTCAAGTTTTGAAGCTTCTTCATTAAGAAGTCCACTTGTTCTTCTACATTTTGACCTCTTCTGAAAGGGATAAACATCTTATGCATCCATTGAAGGTTGAGGTAGAATCATCATTTTAATTCATCATTCCTTCAACAACAATTAGGTTGTTAGAGAAATGAGAGACACTTTATATTAAGACATTTATGCATTGTTAACAACATATTGAACTAGTTTAATTTCTTCTGGGTTGTTTTGTTATAGGGTCAACACCCTTGTTATCCTACTTTTAATATTAAAAAAAAAAAAAAAAAAAAAAATTTAAACATCTATAGTATAGTTTCATTCTAGAAAAATTGGAATGCATTCCATATAACTTGTAGTGCATTTACAATATCTCGTAAATATCTAACAAGAAATTTAATCTACTTAAACAACTGTATTTTACAAACAATTTAACACACATTTTGTTAAAAAATCTATGGTTTCATCTATTATAGTATTTCAATTTTATGTCTCTTCTATTTTATTTTATTTTTGAATGAGATTATCATGACATGGACCTTCTATCACTTATTCGGTTCAATCATTGGACTAATCGATGGAATATAATACTTAACTCTTTATTACCAACCTTCACCTATAACTCACTGTTTTGCCATCAACTTTCATTATTAAACATTTTGAGGTGCCTTTAATAAGTACAATAATCATGAGTATTATAAGAAAATTACTTAATTATAGATTATGTTAGTGTTATTTATAGTCTTCAAGACTAGATTAACATTTATATAAATAAAATAAAGAGAATATTTATACAATAAATCTATTGTTGCTTACATTGTGTGATATTTTTTAAGTATAAGGTGACTTTAACACAGATCACAACAAAGTCATCTTACATATTTACTAATATAACATCTTATTAAGATATATAATATGAAATTATAAAAACAACAATATAAATAAATGTAATCATTTTATATATAAATTTTGTTTGAGATACAATTTTTTGATTATTCATAATGTTTTATTCAGTTTTAAGAATTACTAATACATCACTTGACCAAGTAAATTTAATTTAATATTTACAATCTTGAAGTACTTAATACCTCAATATTATTAAAATAAACTTAAGAGCCTTTGGATTGATATCTCTCAATATTTTTTGAATAAACATATTTAAGATATTCGAATTCATACAAAATCCACTATAATATTTTTCATGCAGGAATCGATAAAGTTTTTAACCTGACTGACATCTTAAGAACTTTTGGATTGATATCTCTCCATATTTTTTGTGTAAACATGTTTAAGATATTTGATTTTGTATAAATTCTACTATAATTATTTTCATGCAAGAATCGGTAAATTCTTTAACGTGATCGATGACGTTGGTACGGTGTGGGTTGGGGGGAGACTAGACCGTGTGACCTTGTGCTTTAACATAGGAAGTTCTCACCAATCAAGCCAACCCCAGCCCTTGAATTTAGATATTTAATTTATATTATATTTGAATAATTAGGAACCATGTAAATTTAGAAAAATATAAAATATAAAAAAATCTAAATTTAACTTTTTAGGATAGAAATTAAACTTTTCATAATTCTCTTTACCATATAATCATACGTTTCAAAATATAAATTATGTTTTACATTTCTTATTAAATTTTAGTTCTCTTCATAACTCAATTTAATGGTCATTTCTATGGACTTTGAGACTACTCTATTTTAAAATTTCTTAATGTTATTTAGATTTTTATTTTATGTTAGTTGTATTTGTACACATTTCAAATCTTATAATTCACTTCATGTAATGAAAGTAGTAAAGAAGTGGCATATTGTTTATCCCTAGGCTATGCAACACATCCATATCATTCTAGAGGGGAAAAATGCATACCCCTATGTTTTTTTCTCTTGTTTTATGCTACTTTTGTTGATAAGTTTAATGCTAGTTTATGTTATTTTGGCACATTCACTAAACCCAAGGCTCATTTTATTACATTCTCATGCATCATAACAAGTTCCAAATACCCTTGATTCACTTTTTTATGTATTATTCAGAATAGCTCAAATAACAATAATGATTTTGTCCCCTAGATAGGACTATGGTCACAATCCCTTTTCCAAAAAAATTAAGCCTATATCCCAAGGCATACAATCTCGTACATGAACATTATCTATTAAAGTATGCACTAAAATGTTTGAATTGTGTCTAGAGATGAGTAGTTAAAGACATCACCTTAGATCATTTCAATCATTAAATATTAGAAAGTATTTTTAGGAACAATACAGTGTTTATCACTAACACTTTGTAGATCTAACACATTAACATCTCTATCTAAAATAATATCCAAGTCCATTTTCATTCTTTATTTATCACTATTAATTTAGTCTTACTATTTAATTTAAAATATCAAAAATATCATAAACTTCAACCATTATATAATAAACCAATGACATTCTTAATGACACCAATTTTCTCTTTTCCCAAATATCAATAAGCAAACAAATTTTACAAATTCACAAGACCCAAATTCAATAAATATGAAGTCACATACTGTGGAGAGAATCAACCAAAAGGAAATCTCTACAAAAGATAAGACCATGACATCTCATTCTTTAAAATTCAAGGAGCACCAAGTTGCCATATTGTTGGATTATAAAGTTGAGATAAAATATTATATTGGCGTGCAAAAAGATTCCTTAAAATACCTCAACCTTCTATGTATCCATAGTTGAATAGTTAGCCCATTCAAAAAAAATAGTTTAAAAAAATAAAAATATTAATATTAATAATCCACACTTTTCTAGGCAATGAAGCATGATTTCCCCACTAAACATAATATAAGAAGATATTCACTTACACCATTAATTTCTGCATTGTCTCCGTTTTGTGTTCCCTATCATCCAACTCATTTCCTTTTCCCAAGAAACCTTTAGCTCTTGGTTATATGACAACCTCTAAGGAGCAAATAGATGTCAAAAAGTAGGGGCTATCATATGACCAAGAGCTCTAATGAGATAGCGTTGGGGGAAAGCAAGCCGTTCATATTTTGTCTTGCTATTTGTTTTATCATGCCAGCCTAAAACATGAATAAAATATCTTTGCTTTTCATCTATAAAGTGGCTTCCTAAAGTCTTTATAAATGGAAGTTGTAAGGGCATCTAGAGACTCTAGAAAGAGAAGTATATTATAAAAAGCAAACACAACAAAAGCCAAAAGCCATGCATGAGTCACATGGTGGTTATGCATATAGCTAGCCATGTACACCAACAAGCTTGGATGTATATATAATTTGACACTATATAGAAGAAGATTTAACTTTTAATTAAGAGTACAAATCAAATGTTTTAAAATTTCATATACATTTAATATTAAGGTTAAACATATTACTTAGGATTGAAGTTGAGAGTTTAAATATTATTAAGACATTTGATCTTTACTAAAATCTTTGTTCTTTAATTTAACTTGTAAGTGTACTTCATCTGTCTATTATGTTCAATCTTTCAATTAAAGAAAAATATCTTGAAATGTGTTTCATATTAAATTGTTTAGCTTTATCATTTTGAAAGGAAAGTAAATGTCATTGATTTGTTTGATTTGATATACGGTCAAAGATATTTTTTTAATTTAAAATTCACTTATGACCCTTGAGTAACCTTTTAGTGAGACGATTTGAGAAATGACTTTCATAATATACACTACAATTTGTAATGCATTGTTAAAAACATGTTTATATTTTTTTATTTATTATTATAAGTGAAGAGGTCACCACTAGTTATTTTAAAACTATAATGAGATAAAGTATTTTTGTAAAGAATAACTTAACTACTTATTATTAACTATAAAATGAGAAAGCATGTTAAATTTTTTTGAAATTATTTTTCAAAAGTATTTGTTTCTTTTGTTGAAAATTAGGACTTGTTAGTTGAATGATTAAAAAATCTACAAAAAATCATGTTCTTCTATTTAGATTATTTGTGTGGTTGCATAATTGATCTCATAATTATGGATGTAAACTATATAATTTCACTAATCTTTGTTGATTTCTACAAGTTTACTCTCAATTGATCTCAAAGTTCTCTATGTAATCTTTGTATAAAAACAAATGTAATCTTTGTATAAAAACAACTAAATGATATATATATATTGTCTTGGTTCCCAAAATTGAGGACCCTACTTCTATGGAGGACTTCAGACCCATAAATCTGTGTAACAACTTCTACAAAATCGTATATAAGATCATTGTTAATAGAATCAAACCCCTGTTTGATAAGATTATCAACCCTAACCAGAAGGGGTTTGTACCAGGCCAACAAATTATGGATGCTACTATCACAACTCATGAAATTCTACATTCCATTGACCGTAGTAAAGCTACGGAGATGGTCCTCAAGCTTGATATCTCTAAAGCCTACAACATAGTCAACTGGCTCTTCCTCTACAAGGTGATCACTGCTTTTGGGTTTAATCAGTCCCTCATCAATATTATTAAGGAATGTATTGAGACTATCAGATTCTCGGTTCTTATGAATGGAAAACCTTGGGACAAGTTCCCCTGGCCAAAGGTTTGAGACAAGGGGATCCTCTCTCCCCCTACGTCTTCATCATGTTGGCAGAGGTTCTTGGGCGCAATATGATGCAGCTGGCTGAGGATGGAAAAATTTGGGGAATTAAGCCTGCCACCACCCTTCCCCCATTGGTTCTACAACAGTTTGTCGATGACACCTTTTTCTTCAAAGTGCATCTTCTATTATTGAGGCCAGAGTGTGGAAGACCCTTCTTGATGACTATGCATCTACTCTGGTCAGTGCATTAGTTATCATAAAAGTAAAAAAAAAATCTTCAACACTGATTAGTGGTTACAGGGAAGATTCTGGACATCTGGCCATGCTCCCAAAAACCTATCTGGGTCTCCCTCTGATGGTTAAAGATGTTAAAAATGAATTCTGGAACTCTATTCTCGAGCATACCCAAATGAAGCTTGCTAGATGGAAAGGAAAACTCCTCAGTAGAGCTAGGAAACTTCAATTTCTCTATGCTTCTCTGCAAGGAATCCTGGTGTATTTCCTCTCCATCTTCAAAATTTTGGGATCCATGGCTAATAAATTGGAGAAAATCTAGTGCACCTTCCTCTGGTCTGGTTGTGAGGAAAAAAGGAGACTCCCCCTAGTTGGCTAGGAACATGTCTTATTACCCAAGTCTCTTGGTGGCCTTGGGTTATGAACAATTAATAACCTAAATAGAGCTCTACTGACTAAGGTTACCTGGACTATGGTCATAGGCTTTGTTGTGTGGTGCAAAATTATGGAAGCCAAATATCTTGACAAGGGTTGCTTCTGCAAACTCTACACTGACCATGGCCATCCTAAAGGTTTCAAGATATGGAATAGTATTCTTAAATGCAGGAGTACTTTGGAGAAGGGGTTTACCTAGTAGGTTGGCAATGGCAGGGACATCCATTTCTAAGAGCATGTCTGGTTGGGTGACTTTATCCTGGGCTCCAGTAGGTTCTCCCCGCTCAGGAACATCCTCACACTTCGAGTGGGAACTTTAGTGGCTAACTACATTAGCAATGGGTAGTGGATGAACCTCCTATCCTTATTGGTTGATAGGGCTCATCTTTCTCTATTGGCCATCGATCTCATGAATCTTCTACAAAGATCTTGAATTCCCTTGTTCAACCGCCCCGATAAAATCCTCCGGTCCCACACTCACAATGGTAAGTTCTCGGTCGAATTGGCTTACACCTCATTGATCAAGGAGGTTGCTGACCTGACCTACTTGAAAGAAGGTTTGGAGCTCCCAACTTATTCCCAAAGTGAACTTCTTCTGGTGGGTTGTGCTCAATGGATAAATCCTAACTTTGGATAACCTGGCCAAACATGGAATTAGCATGGCCAACAGATGTAGCCTCTGCAAAAAGGACGAGGAAAGCATCAACCATCTCTTCCTGCATTGTGATTTCTCCTCGGTTGTCTGGCAGTTTTTCCTCCCCAAAATCAACCTTTCTTGGGTGACTAGCAGGGATATCCAGCAGTTTTCCAGTGGCTGGCAATCCCCCTCTCAAGACTCATTGCTTCATCTTCTTTGGAAACAAATACCTCCCCATTTCTATTAGAGTATCTAGAAGGAACACAACAACATAATTTTTAGAGATAATGAGTTATACCCTATTGAGGTCTTCCACCTCAGATCTAATATTTTGCTAGAGAACCTTTCGGTAGCCCACTGGAAGAGCCCGAACCACCCCCTAGTGATACTAACCTATACACAGCCAAAAGTTGAAGCATTGACAAAGGTTTTGATATATTCGACAACACCAAGCTGCTAAACAAGAAGGCAACCAAATGGCTACCCCCAAACCCCTTTGGGATAATGGGACAAGCTCAATTTTGATGGAGCTTCCAAAAGTGGTGGTTAGGCGGGTGGGGGAATTATTCATGATTATAAAGGGAACTTAAAAGGCACTTTTGATGGTCCTCTTGAAAACCACATTGTTAACCATGATGAAGGTATGGCCCTTCTGTGGGGTCTAAAATTTTCCATAGCAACTGGTAGCATAAAACTTGAGATTGAGGGGGACTCCGAAACTATTATTGAGGTTGTCAAAGGAAACTCCAAGGCCGTGTGGAAAGTGGAAACTATTTTAAGTGACATCCTTGGTCTCCTGGGAAGCCTTAAGGAGGTCAAGATAAGCCACATCTACATAGAAGGTAATTCTATAAGAGATTCTATGGATGTTGTTGGTCTTCTATCTAAAATATTACGATGCTGGAGGGTTCTCAGTCAGCTCCCTAAGACTACTCAAGGCCTAATTTGGCAAGAAGAGAGTGTTGTCAATGGGATCTATAATGATGGTTAAAACCCAATGCTATGGCTGGCCTCAGCTTGACACGATTGGGCCCACCACCCCCATCCTTTTCACCACCATAATTTCAAATTTTGAATTTGATGACTCTTGTGCTCACAAGTTGGATGAGCTGGCAATACAATCATTCTTTATTATGCAGCATTCTCAATTTAAAGAAAAGTGAGAGTTTCACTAGGTGTATGTGGCAGTACCTAAGAATTAAGGGTATATTTTATTATTTAAATTGTTCTCATATCAATAAGTTGCATTTATGGAAGTTGCATTTATGGAAGTTTCTCTATATGACAAATTATCTTAGATTTGGGGTGTATTTTCATGATAAACATTACAGCTCATAAAAATCCTCTCATATGCCAATATACCTTGGTGTCTCGGATGTTTAACTTGGCATGAATTTCAATTATAGCCTAAAATATTATAGTATTTATGGGCGGATTACTTATTTACTAAGTTATTGTGCTAATTTCAGCTTTGCCGAGAACTGGGGGTATTCTTCTCTGCACTGGAATTGTTTTAGATAAATTGGGTTATTTGCTCTTGGTGTACCTTACCTTCCCAGGAAAGCTCTTGAGGACTGCTCTGGTCTGAATATGGGTGGCAACATGCATAGAATTGAGCCTGGAAAAATCAAGGAGGAATTCAAAACTTACCCTATGGTGATGTATTTTTGCAAGGAAGGGGGAATTCTCTCCTTTATCGAGAATACGATTGGTTTTGATGAGATGATATCACGCCAATTTGTGGCATCCTGGAGTGAAAGGAGAGTCACGGTGAATGGAATCACGTTCGAAAGCAATGAATATGTCACTAGAAAAGCCACTGGGATCCCAACCATTGGTTGTAAATGGAAGCCCAACGGAACCCCCAACCAAGCGGGTTTGGACCAGTTCTTCAGAGGCCCTGATAGGAAACATGTCCACAAGCAAGGTGGCTATAGTGTGGAAGACCTCCCAGAATTCTAGCCAAAGATGTGCAAGATCATCATCAAGTATTTCACTCTAGAGGGTCAGTATTTTGGTTTTTACTACTATCATCTTTCATTCCTGAATCATCTTAGGCACAAGGATTTAATTTCTATCCCTTTCTTTTTACTCCACTCTATGGAAAGTAATGTTGGTGATGTTGGGGAAGTTAAGATCTTGGGAAAAAATTTGATCATCCTCCACCATGGGTTAATCCTTTAGATCTACAACTTTCACCATGCCCTTTTCCCTCAACCTAATATTTATGTGCTATCTGTCACCCAACTGTAACCCAACCCCACACCTTTTGCGTCTCAGGATCATGGCCTCCACCATCTAGGTCAATGGGAAAACACTGCGTTAAAAATCCTTCCATGAGCCCTGACTCTTCTGAAGCCTGCCTCACCTCGGAGTCTCCGGGGGATAATAAAAGAGAAATGACCTCGGAGGTCCCTAACCTCCACCCTAGAAAAAAACTAAAAAAATTGTCCTTAATATTGTTTCTGAGGGAAAGGTTGACACCCAGCAATATAGACCCGCAACTCTAACAGACTGGCTAAAGTGAGGGGGAAAATGCTATAAATAATATGGTGAAAAGAGAGGATACCTCGGTGGAGTCCGACAGTAAAGAGGGCACTGAAAGTAAACTGAACCAGAGAAATTTTGTTGTGGAAGGGCCCAATAAAAGCAATGTTGGCTCTGGTGGCATGGTGGGTAAGATTAAACACCAAATTGGTGACCTGGAGAAGACAGATACTCAGCTGAAAGAGGAAATGGTGGGTTTAAGCAACCGTCTCAGAGATGTTAGCAAATTTTCCCTCAAAGTCATGCACGCCTCCACTACCACCCTCTTCCTATTCCATGAGAAGATGACTAGAGGTAACCTTGTCGAGGAAGACGATGCTTGAGATCTTTTCAAGTTCCTTCAAGAGGAGTGGGCAAACATTTTTTTGTCGAAGCGGTTGTGGAAAGGCAACTGATTATTTTTGTGTGTTGTTATCTGGATAACTATGCTATCCCCAGGGGTTATTTTTATTGTTTCTGATATAGCCTTAGTACTAAGACTGTTAAGTTTAATTACAACCCTGTGTGGCATGATATGGATAATAGTTTTTTTTCTCAGTACTCTATTTTGGACTTTGGTAACTATGGTTTTGATGATAAGTGCTTGTGGTGTTGTAAATTCTTAAACGATTTTTTATAGGGGTAGACTTATTGTTCTATTCCTATGTGCTCTGGACACAATTAATATGTTGTTAATGTGCATCTAGTGTGTTGTGTTTGTACCATGATCCACCACCCTCTTGTTGTTGCTTTTTATCAAGAAATACTTTCAAATTAGATAAAGCACAACGATCTACTATGCACTATATCTAAGGATGTTGATGTACTGTTGTTAGGCAATTCTCTTGAGGCCAATGGTGTATGCTAAAAGTTGTTCAATTCAGATAATTCACATATTTATTAGATGATATAAATAAATAAAGATATTTTATTAAATATGACATCGGAAAACATATAATTTTAACTATTTGAACTCAACATATAAATACTTACAACAAAACTCGAAATTAATATCTATTTATATTATATATTATTCATGTTATTATAATGTCTATAATTTTCATTGACTTTAAAAAGAAGAAGAGGTTTTAACTTTTAGATTAAAGAGAAAAAATCAAATGTTCTAAAGTTTTATATACATTTAACTTGAACCTTAAACTTAGAATAAAAATTATAAAGGAAATGGAGGGGTTAAAGGTTATTGAGGCATTTGACATCGAATTTAAAATAACTTTTTGTTTTGACTTCTTAGTGTACTTTATTAGTTTCTTTTGATTGATCTTTAGAGTTAGGAAAATAAAGTGGCCATTAATATTTTATTAAAGGAAAGACAAGGGCATTAATTTGTGAGTGGGTACAAGATTGAAAGCAAGTTTTAAATGTGGTCTATGATCAGGAGTATTTTTTTTGTCAAAGCTACAATTTTAGAGTGGCTTTCATAATATACACCGTATTCATAATTTGAAATACATTGTTATAAATATGTTTATAATTTTTAGCATGATGCAACTACTATTATATAATGAAATAAAACATTTGTAAAAATAAATTAATCAATTATTATTAAATATCAAATATTTTAGGAATAAGAGTTTGGAATAGTAAATATATTAAAATTAAATGTTTAAATTTTTAAATAATAAATATATGTATATTTTGGTTTGATGTCGAATATGATTATACAAACATTTCAAAATGACTTGTCATTCTTGTAAAAATTAGAGTTTGTCAATTAAATGATTCAAAATCTATAAATTTCTTTTTAGGGTTATTTTTTTGTGGTTGTAAAATATCTTGAAGTATGTGTTTATATAAAATTATTTATGTATTTTACATTTTTTTTTTTAAATGTCACATAGGCACTAGGTCAAGAGGTTCAATCTTCCCCCAAGTTTGCCCACACACTCCAATTCAAAGGGGGCCTATCTGATTCCTACAATCTATGAGAGAGAGAGAGAGAGAGAGAGAGAGAGAGAGACCTTTCTACCCCAAAAAAATTGTTGTGGAGTTTCCAAATGGTGAGTATAATTATTCCCCCATAAGGATGTTAATTCATTGTTTTTCAAACAAGATAACAAGCAATTGTATAGTATGTTCTAGAATGTTGATGTAGTATTGTTAGAAAGTTATTTTTAGGCCCATGATTCATGCTACAAGTTTTTCAATTCATGTATTTGTGAGTGATATAAATGAATTAAGAGGTATCCTTAAATATGATATTCGAGCATTAATTTAACAATTGTGTACAAATTGGCTCATAATAATCAATTGAAAGTACAAATTATTAAGTTCAATATTTTATTTTACTTTTAAAACAAAAGATTTTTTTGAAAGAAGAATCACCTCCACAATCAAAATCTAAATTCAAACCTATAAAATAAAATCCAAATTCAAAATATTTATTTAAATGTTGCACACATTAATCTTTAAAAAAAATTAAAATTAAAAAAAAAAAACAGATGCGTGATGGAGCACTCAATCTATGAGGCTAGCCACATAGATTATTTTAATTTTGAGCTACAACTAATTCGCTCTAGACTTTTTGTTTTAATAAAATGAGAATTAATTTATACATATATTTTAGTATCATAATATAGATGATAAAGCCTAAAGTGATTCTTTAAAGTTAGATTGAGATTCCATTTTTAGTGAGGAGAGAAAAACGAATTTATTAAGTGAAAAGGGAAAAGGATATTTAAAATATGATATAGGGGGCATCAACCAATGAAAAAGAGAGATTTCTTCCTTTATTGTCCTAATGGTTGTGTTTTGAGATTTGTATAGATTTGTAGGATATTAATGTATATAAGGAATTCTTTTATTTTGTTTTCACAATTTTTTTTGGGTATTATAGGGGTTGAGAGGATATTAGATTTAGTGATCTTGTGTTTGTGTCTATTATAAAAGCTCTCGTGTCTACCACAATTCTATTATCAATCGAGACAAACTTTTATTATTAATTATTAAGTTCTTCTATATTAATTTAATAATTTTAATTATTTATTAATTTGTTAATTTTTCATCCCCACACATTAATTAAGTAATTTAAGATTTTTTACTTAATTCACTTATTCTTCTAGTTCATAATAATTAAATATATTTCTATTATTTAATTAGCTAAGCATTCTTCTATAATTCAATAAATTATTTTTAATTTATCTTATTATTTTTTCTCTAGATAAATTTTCTCTAAAAATAAATTAAATTAGTATTTTATTTGTTTGTTAAATGCACATGAATTAAGGGTTCACCACTTTATGTGTTGGTTAAGTGGTAGTGTTATTGTTGTGCCCCATAGATTCAAATCCTTGTTGGGCCATTGTGATCATGAGCTTGTACCTTTGTTGATCCATTGTGCATGTTCGAGCCTCAGCTTTATGTCGGTGTCATCGACCACGTTAAAAAGTTTACAAGGCACTTTTTTAAATAAAATGCACATGAGTAAAATTATTTATTTATTTATATTGCTTACTAATTAATTCCACATGCACGTGAATTAAATAAATTTAATTATTGAACTATATTAATATCTCCATTTCACCAATTCAACTGGCATTCGCTTCTACTCTACTTATCAATTATTCTTCCATGCGGTCACTCCATTGAGTAATTTAATCAGTTAGCTCCTATTTTTAGCTTTCAATTATTGTTAGCAAGTATCGACCTTTGATACTCTAATTTGTCTTAACCAATCGTCGTTGTTTATCGATATTAGGAAAAATCTATAAACTCAACCTTCATCCCTATTATTCTCTAACCAAAATCATTAAGCTTATACACTATCATATCACTACTTGTGCTTGTGCAAAATCTAAGAGTAACAATATTATCATTCATCAAAGAGAGCTTGAAGAAATAATGGAGATACACAAGGTGTTTGCATGAGGTAACATTGTTCTAGTTTATTGTTTATGCATCTATTTTTATCCTCAATAGTAGCTTAGAACTAGTTGTGAATGTTATTATGTTTTGTGGTTAACGTAATTCACTAACTAATTTTTTTAATCTATTCATTCTTGCATTCTCAATGGATCCCATAGCCTATGATCTAATGTTTTTTTGTGAATAATTGTGTGCTTTTAATAGTTGCAAGTCAAAATGACGCAATTGAGAGGTACTCCACAATAATTTATCAATATTTCAACACTTCTGTGTATTCTTTCTCTGCAATTGATTCTAGACAAAATCACAAAAAAACTGACCTTTTAATGCATTTGCTTGATTATATGACGCAATTGATTTGTGTTTTGATGCATTTGACTTTTTTTTTTCATTTGATGACTTGATTTCCTTCTCCTTTTTACAGTGTTTGGTCTCTTCTTTCTAATAACACAAAATCTCCTAACAATGAATTCATGTCTTTTTAGGGTTTTCATGCTTTGTTTGTAGGAATTTCTTTATTTTAGGAAGAACAATTGAATTGATTAATTGATCAACACATTTGACAATAAAAATAACATATTTGATAGAGGAAATGATACATCTTATTACTAAAATGGTGTAACTATATAGGTAAAAAGGGGTAGCTGAATTTTCAATTCTTTATGTGTCGATGCAATAGATTAATTCCTTGTCACATTTGATTCTTTTTGTGATGCATATGATCTGAGAAATAATGCAATTGGTCTATTTTAGGGTTTTATATTTTTGGTTAGTAATCAGAATTGTGCAACCTATAAATCATTTAAGGAAGACTAAATATGGAAACTACGGATGCATTTGTACAAATTCACAATCTCGAGAAAAGACTTTAATTTTGAAACATGGAGTCTTTGATTTCTAGATAGATCAAATTTCAATTTCATAAGCGAAAAAGAACTTGTTTGTTCTAATTGGTGTATTCACTAATGTATGTACTCTCCCCTTCCTCCTAGTGTGAGATTGGGATAATCTAAAATATTGTCAATACACATGTATGTTATCATTTTACTCAAGGGTGATATGCATGTATGTTGTCCCCTTGATCCTAGTGCAAATCCATGTGATAAAAAGAATCTAACCTTTTAATGCATTTGCTTGATCATATGATGCAGTTGATTTATGTTTTGATGCATTTGACTTTTCTTTTTGTTTTCATTTGATGATTTGATTTCCTTCTCTTTTTTACAATGTTTGATCTCTTTTTTCTAACAACACACACTCCTAACAATGAATTCATGTCTTTTTAGAGTTTTTGTGATTTGTTTGTAAGAATTTCTTTATTTTAGGAAAGACAATTCAATTGATTGATCAATAGAAACATTTGACAATAAAAATGACATATTTGATAGAGGAAATTACGTATCTAATTGCTAAAATGGTGTAACTATATAAGTAAAATGGATAGGTGAAATTTCAATTATTTATGTGTCGATGCTATTAATTAACTCCTTGTCACATTTGATTCTTTTTGTGATGCATCTGATATGAGAAATAATATAATTGATCTATTTTAGGGTTTGATTTTTTTGGTTACTAATCAAAATTGTGCAACCTATATATCATTTAAGGAAGATTAAATATGGAAACTAGTAGCGCATTTGTGCAAATCCACAGTCTTTAGAAAAGACTTTAATTTTGAAACATGGAGTCTTTAATTTCTAGATAGATTACATTTCAATTTCATAGTGAAAAAGAACTTGTTTATTCTTTTATACAGTGTTTGATCTCTTCTTTCTAATAACACACATTCTCCTAACAATAAATTCATGTCCTTTTAGGATTTGTGTGCTTGTTTGTAGGAATTTATTTATTTTAGGAAGAACAATTCAATTGATTAATCAATCAACACATTTGACAATAAAAATGACATTTTTGATAGAGTAAATTATGCATCTAATTGCTAAAATAGTGTAACTATATAGGTAAAATGGATAGGTGAATTTTCAATTCTTTATGTGTTGATGCAATTATTTAATTCCTTGTCGCATTTTATTCATTTTGTGATGCATCTGATTTGAGAAATAATACAATTTTCCTATTTTAGGGTTTGATTTTTTTTAACTAATCTAAATTGTGCAACCTACATATCATTTAAGGAAGACTAAATATGGAAACAACTGACGCATTTTTCCAAATTCATAATCTTGAGAATAGACTTTAATTTTGAAACATGTAGTCTTTGATTTCTAGATACATCACATTTCAATTTCATAAGGGAAAAAAGAATGTATTTGTTCTATTTGGTGTTTTTACTAATGTATGTACTCTCCCCTTCCTCCTAGTGTGAAATTGGGTGATCAAAAATATTGTCAATACACATATATGCTATCTTTTTACTCAAGGGTGATATGTGTGTATGTTCCCCCCTTGATCCTAGTGCAAATCCATGTGATAAAGAATACTAGTATCTCTTTTTTTTAAAGTAGGAGGCTTGCCTAGGGATTTCATCGCACTAAGGTTTGACATGAGACACATTTTTTGGTTGAATATATAAAAGTGTTAGAATTAAATATATACCCTAAGGTGTGGCTAACATCATTCATAGTTGATTTACAAAACCCTCATTTCGTCAAGACTTCCTACTAAGGAGAGGAGGGGAGACCCCTCTAATATCAAGCTCTCGTAGATGGAATCACTATTCATAAATTTCCCCACTATAAACCTTATTATTTAGAATATTTTACTACCTTCAATTGCTATTCCAAGTGTTTCAATATCGTTGGGGAGAAAATTTATAACCATCCTTTCTGTGCAATTGATTCTGGACCCAATCATAATAATCTAGCATTTTAATACATTTGATTTCTTATATGACGTAGTTGATTTGTGTTCTAATAAATTTGAATAATCAATCTTTTTTATTTAATGATCTTATTTCCTTCTCTTTTATAGTTTTTGACCTCTTATTTCTAATAACACATAATATCATAACAATGAATTCATTTCTTTTAGGGGTTGTTGTGCTTTGTTTGTAGGAATTTCTTTGTTTTAGGAAGAACAATTCAATTGATAGATCAATCAACATATTGGATGATAAAAATGACATATTTGATAGAGGAAATGATGCATCTTATTGATAAAATAGTGTAACTGAATATGTAGTATAGACAGGTGAATTATCAATTCTCTATAGGAGTCAACGCATTTTATTAATTCCTTGTCACATTTGATTTTGGTTCTGATGCATTTGATATGAGAAATAGTACAATTGCTTTATTTTAGGGTTTGAGTTTTTGGGTTACAAATTAAAATTGTGTAGAATATATATCATTTAGGGAAGATTGAATATGTAAACTACTAACATATTTATGCAAATTGATAATTGTTGAGAAAAAGGTTTTAATTTTAAAACATTGTGTATTTAATTTCTATAAAGATCATATGTCAATTTCATAAGGTAAAATTAAATTGTTTGTTGTGTTTGGTGTATTCACTAATGTACATGATTTTTCCTTCCTCCTATTAAAATATTGGGTGATCAAAAATATTGTGAATATACATATATATTATATTTTTGCCCAAGGACCTAATATGTGTGTATGCTTTCACATTGAACCTAGTGCAAGTCTATGTGATAAAAAATACTAGTATCTTTCTTTTTCAGTAGGAGGCTTTCCTAGGGATTTCATCACACTAGGGTTTGAACTAAAGAACATTTTTTGGCTAGTTATATAAAGGGGTAGAATTCAATTTATACCCTAAGGTGTGACTAGCATCATTTATAGTTGAGTTGCGATCAACCGTCAAGACTTTCTAGTGAGGAGAGCAGTGGTGCAGGGGTACCCTCATGCCTACGAGATCCAATTTTGGATTTTTTCTCTTGTTTTGTGATTTTTTATGTCAATAAGGTCATTTTGGACCATTAGATATCATATAGTACCATTTGTTAATTTTTTTGGGTCATTTGGGAAAAAGATGCAAAAGTTGTCAATGTTGTCATGACAACTTCTCCTTTGTAATAACAACTTTTTGAAAAGTTGTTAAAATTCAGTTTTGGGTTAGTTGGAGGTTGAGAACTAATTGTGCAGACATAACTAAGCCTAAATCACACAAACCGAAGGGTTGGAAGCACTGTAATTTGTATTTTGTTCAATATACACACTATGTTTTGTGCATTTTCTAATGTACCAATCTATAAATTCTTTTGGTATGGATTTTACTTGTCACTTGGAGACCTGAGAGTACTTGGAGATGAAATTGTCTTGAACCTACTTTAATTTGGTCCTTTTTCATTCAAATCCATTGAGTATCAAGCAATATATTGTAGTTTAATCCTAGATTGGTTGAAACCCTACCTAGGGTAACTAGTGGGATAAATAAATCTATAACTAAGCCCTCTAATAGTGGAAAAATCTAAAAATGAGTGGATATTATAGACATTCATGGGTTGTGGATAAGTTTTGCATGTGTATTGAGGCATTAGAAGGTATGACATGTTTATGTATCAGACTGTGGAGGACAACAAGATTGAAGAAATACATTATAAAGAAACATAGGATTTATCCACATTGTGTGTGGTGGAAGAAGGATGTGTAGGTACCCCATAAATCAAATCAAATTGATTGGAGGTTATTTTTATAAGTGATAGCAAGTGCATAATTGACTATCCTAAAGGGAAAATTGTGACAATTTTTATAAACCAGTGTCATTGCCCACAAAATAGAGTCTTAGTAAGGAGTTGGGTGTCTAATGCTCAAGTTGTGATGGTTGCCTCCAATTAGGGTTAAATTAGTTTGATCCATTGATGTGTTTATTTGTCCTTTAGCAATCACTATTGATAGTCCTAATTCTGAAAGGCTAATAATAATCAATCTTAGTAGGTTTGGCATTATTGACAACCACTATTAATAATTTATTATGATTATATAATCCCAAAAACAAATTTTCTATGTTATCCATATTGCCTTATTAATGTTGACTCAACCCTTTATAAGGTGTTAAAGCCTAGAGGCCCAAGAAAGTGTATCCAAGAGAACTTGAAAGGATGGTGTATGAAATCATTGTCATTGTATGTTGAAACCTTTTGTGAGTGACCTTACTTTGCATCAAATTGGTATTAGAGAAAGGGAGATCAAGTTGTGAAGATAAGAGGATCAAAAAACAAGTAGAAAAGCATTCAAGTTTCCAAGATACATCCAAGGATGAATATGGATAGAATAGTCAGAGAGGTGAGAGAATATTTTGCCCAAGAAATAAAAGCTATGAAGGAAATACTTGAAGAAACTCTCAATAGTTGAGACCAACTAGAGAAGAGGAGTGGTCACTGGATATTTGAGTGTCCAAGAAGAAGAAGAAGAAGAAGAAGTGAGTGAAGAAAATACACCACAAGAACATGAAGATTAAAGATATGTTGAAGAGTTGAGAATGGGAAGATGCTAAAGGCAGTCAAGAGTGATGGTTCTAAAGTTAAGATGGAACTCCTAGTATATTAAGGAAATCTAAATGGAGAATAACTCCTAGATTGGATAGGATAAATGGATAAGTATTTTGATTTTGAAGAGATACCTGAGGAGAAACAAGTGAAATTAGAGAGAACTAAACTAAAAGGAAATGCATCCCTATACTGAGATTATGTGCAAGAAGAGAGAAAGAAGAAAGGTAAGGAAAATATTACATATTGGGATATAATGATGGAAAAATTGAAGGGAAAAATCCTACCTAGTGACTGTGTCATTTTGTTGTATAGGAAGATGAAAAATCTAAAAAAAAATACATGGATACGAAGACCTACACAAAAGGGTTCTATAAACTTAGCATTAGATCATGGAACATTTAAGAATATGTTGATAAGGTTGCAAGGTATTTGAAAGGGCTAGAATATATCCTATAGAATGAAATTAGTCTCACATGTCCAAGACTATAGAAGAATGCTATCAATTTTCCTTGAAGGTTGAATAAAAGTTACAAAGGAAGAAAGAGAAGAAGAGTAGAGGTAGGGAAACGAAAAAATTAAGAGGAAGAGGGACTTTTTATAGTAGAGGATAGTCCTATAGTTCTCAAGGAGAGACAAGTAATCCTTGTGTATGGGAAATCTTCAATCTATTGGGATCAAGCATAAACGTGCAAAAGTTAGTGGGTTAGCACATGTAAAGATTTAAAACATACAATACTTGAAAACAAAAAGAAATACCATAACAACAGATTAATCTAAAATGAGTCTCGCACCCTATTAATACTTGTTTGATTTTATCATAAAATGGATTGTGGATGCTCTCTCTCTCAAAAAAAAACTATTACAATCCTCAAATGAAAAAGCTTACTTTATTGTAGATGAAAAACTAGAATGAAAGAGCTAATGGATGATAGAAGAACTCAAGATCTGGCATGAAGAAGCTAGTCTCAAGCTTTCCACAATGAAGATTAAACTACTATGATATGCAATGCAATATTAAAGCTAGATTCAATTACCAAATTATCCTAACATGTAATAGCTAATGGATTAAACAAGAACTAAGATTAAAAGCATAAAAAAATAATGAAATTCTAGAGCTATTATAGCATGATAACAATGCACAAATAAGAGATGATTTTAAAGGAGAAAGGCCCTCTATTTATAGATTTTTGGAGGAAAGAGAAGAGCTTGGATGAGGTGGCACAAGTGTAAACATGCAAACGTTAGTGGGTTAGCACATTTAAAGATTAAAAATATACAATACTTGAAAACAACAAGAAATACCATAACATTGGTTTAAGCTAAAACAAGTCTTACACCCTATTAATACTTGTTTGATTTGCTCCTAAAATGGATTGTGGATGTTCTATCTCAAAAAAAAAAACTATTAAAATCCTCAAGTGAAAAATCATGCTTGATTGTGGATGAAAAACTAGAATGCAAGAGCTAATGGATGATAGAAGAACTCAAGAACTAGCATGAAGAAGCTAGTCTCAAGATTTCCAAAACGAAGATTAAACTAATATGATATTCAATGCAAGATTAAAGATAGATTTGAATAAAAAATTATCCTAACATGTAATAGATAATAGATTAAACAAGAACTAAGATTAAAATCATAAAATAACTATGAAATCCTAGAGCTATTCTAGAATGATAATAATGCACAAATGAGAGATGATTTTCATGGAGAAAGGCCCTCTATTTATAGATTTTTGGAGGGAAGAGAAGGGATTGGATGAGGTGACACCTATGTGGCATCTACATATGATCCACATAAGGGAAAAATTGAAGACATATGTTTTCATTAGTATGCAAAGGAAAATAGTTTTGAAACGTCGGTAACACCAACACCGAAAGACAAGTTTAGTGCAACCTGACAGACAAGTTCACAAGGGAACCCGACGACACAGTCTACTAGTGCAACCTAAAAATGTTACAAGAGGAACCTGACAGAGTAAACTGATAGAGAAACCTTACAGAGGAACCCAACAGAATAGATAACAGAGCAACCCGACAAGCAGATTATAGTGTAACCTGACAGAACAAATAATAGAGGAACCTGACAGACTATAGAGCAACCCGAGCACCAGTCTATCAAGAGATAGTTAGAATTCTGAGAGATGTGGATCTGACTTCCATGTTAGATAAAACACTTGTGTTTTGTATTTATATTTTTTATTATCTTTAAATCCATTTCTTGGGGGACAAGCAATGTAATTGTAATTGTCATGCAAACTAGGAGATCAAGGTCAAGTTGTAAACCTTCGATCATAGAGTTATCATTGAAACTCATTTAGGTCAAACTCATTGTATAAATAGATATGTAATCAATCAAAACACATGTGTGTGATGATGATTTTAGTCGAGAAGCACATCTATGTATCAGACTGAGATTTTTATGCAGAAGAACAGCCAAAGATGAAATTAGTTATCAATAACAAGAACCAAGGTTGTCGAGCAGAATAGAGGTATTGATCAATCACTATAGGTGATAAATATACATGTAATCTTTATTGGATCTGTAATCAGAAATTCTAGATTGCATATACTCAGGTCAATGAATATTTTTGACTACATTCTAACAAGTGTAGAAAATAGAAGAAATCCTTGAGAAAGGTGGATTTAACAATCCTTTGTAAATCTCTTAACCAAGTGCACACTAAACAATGTTGCTAAAGATCTTAACATAGTATACCTTAACCAGTCTCTACATGATACTCCTAACAGGGTAGATCATCAGAAGTGATCAAAATTGTAAGCCTTAACCGGCCCCTTACATTCTGCAGATTGTGAAGCTTTGTGGGTTTCATCCCCACCGTAGTTTTTACCTTCTAATAGGGGTTTTGTGTGTTACCAAATCTTGTGTCATGTGTCAATACATTTCATGAATGATTCTATGAATGTTTACATGATAATTGAGTTTATGATTTGATATAACATACACAAAGATAGAATAGCATATATGGTTGGTAATACAATTTATTACTAAAGGATAAAGGTTAAGTGATAAAAGTTTTAAGGGTACTGATTCACCCGTCCCCTCTCAGTACACACCATTCCATTATTTCCAACACACATAGGTTTAGAAGAGAGGTCAATTTTGAAAATTTAAGGCTTGAGTGCCTCAAGGTTTCTCACACATGTGTGAGAAACCTTAGGGAAATCTGTGGGGGACAAGAAGGTGGTTGCATTTAAGAGAATTGGGTGGCTCTCTTGGATGGGTTTCTCACACATGTGTGAGCATTCCATTACCACTTAAAAGGTTAGGAATCACCTTTTAAGTAGTATTAGTGGGTGATTAAGAGATGAGGTAGGTTTAGAAAGTGGGATAGGTAGGGGTAGGGTAAGCTTCTAGATTGGATTAGTAGGTTTCTAGGTAGGGTTTAGATTAGTATTCAAATTAGATTTGAATTAATCATATCTTAGAAGAATTAAGAGTGTAAGGGGTTTTTAATAGATATGAATTTATTAAAAAGGGATTGGTGATACAAATGTATTAAATTGAATACATTAGGATAGTATTTATATTGTATTTAAATATTTAGAAGGGGGACTATTTAATTGATTAAATTAAATAGTTAGATGAATATAGGAGTTATTAATTAAAGTAATATTTTTGGACGTCTACATTTTTCTCCTCCTTGATATGATGCCACAAGTGGCCTTGCGTCAAAGAAAAGAAAATAAGTTTCCCTAGAATAAGTTAGGTGTCTAGGATTCATACAAAAGTGACAACAGTGTGAGGTTGTGCCCCCTCAAGAAAAGAATGCAACAAGTAGAGCATTCTGGAATTTTCTCGAAAAAGATGCGAATAGGAGAGGGATAAGAAAGACGAGGCTGGAGAGAATAAGGGGGATAATAAATAGAAGCCTTTCTGAAATGAAAAATGCAAGTGAATCTAAATGTATCTAATGGAACTTGGGGATTAAATTGTTTTAAATGTTGGAGAGCACACCCTAGTTTGATATTGCAAGAGGAGGTATGCATCATGTGTTAGAAAACATAGATGGCATAGTTCCTTTGCATGGGCTAGATGTACAGACAGAGTAGGTAGAAATAGGAACATAGATGTAGTTCATGTGGAGATAATGGAACTAATACAATGACACTCAAAGGAAGACCGAGTACACCCAAGGCATTGTTAGAGACTTGGCAGAAAGTGTATTAGACTCTGCCCCGAGGAAGCCATGCATTATCATAACCACATAAACAACAAAGATGCACTAAAAGACCAAGAAAAAAATCATACAGAAAATAATCCATGTACCAATATTCATGACACACCAAGATATAGGAGATCCAAGTGGTTATGAGTATGTGTTGATTGACACAAAAAAGATAAAAATCAACAAAAAAATTTCGTGACCAAGAATTCATTCAATCCAAAGTTATTTTCATGAATGGAATATTGTGATGGAGGATTTGATAAGATGACGTAGGTAGGATGCACCCGAATGGGTCAAGATTGGATTGTCTAAAAAGTGGATATTTGTTGGCAATAGCTATGGATAGAACAAGGAGAAAGGAAATTTGATCTTGGAACTGATTTTGTGTAAAACATTTATAGTCACTATGTCTAAGAAAATCTCAGTATGATGGGTTAAGCTCAATGTGGTGGGTGAAGCTCAGTGTGGTCAGGACAAAGAATTGGGATGGATGACGATGGATCAAAATGAGGTGGAACTAGATTCAATTTGCTGGTGCTTGGTTGCGAGAAACACATCAAGTTGTGGAGGAATGAAAATGAGAAGGTGAAAGGTGGTGGATATGGAGCAGCAGGGGTTGGGATGGTGACAAACTGACAATTTTCTAGGATGCTCTGGGATTTATGTTATTTTTAGGAATTTTGAATTTTTTAAATTTTTTGTTGTATAGGAGGAGGCACGAGTGACATTTATTACACCAATATACAACAAAAGGATCATAGCTCAGGAATTGGGAGAGCTGCAGGAGCAGTGGGAGAAAATGACATGAGAACAGGGCTATAAATAGGGTCCAAGGGGGATGGGAAGGTCATTTACAACCTTAACCGAGAACAAAATGGAACTTCGAGTGAGAAAAATGGATAAAGAAAGGCTTAGGAGGAAGCTTGGGGAGAATGTTAGGATCCATGGATGACTGACAGAGTGGGTGGAGGCAATATGTTTCGACACCCGAGCCTAGCATTTAATATTTTGTATGTATTTAATTCTATTCGGGAGGGGTAGGAGGGTATTTAATAGGGTTTTTTAAATTTTCCTACTAGAGACGTTGGTTCAGGAACTGACGTCTGTGAAGGGGCTGATCCTTGGACTAGCGTCTACGCAGATGTGGGTCCCAGATTTGCGTCTTTGCAAATGCGGGTTAGGGCTCGATAAGGTGGAGACAACCAACTCACACCAGGAAAAGGCCTACGGGTATGATTCCCCAGTTAGGGAGGTTTTGGGTAGAAGAAAGAGGGCTAACATGATTCTATGTGATTGTAGGAGAAGTTTACACCATTGGGGTTGAGGGAGCATTGACCACCTACGATGGAGCTGGATTACAAGCTAGCAAAGGCATAGTAGGGCTTGGTATCTATGGTAGGGCTAGATTATGTGCACTGATGGCCTAGGCTACAAGAACATAATGGGATGATGACATCATTGGTAGAGAGCTAATATAGAGACACCACTGCATTCCACTTTTCTACTAGAGATGTGACAATTAGGGGGTCATTACCTTAGTATAGGATTGAGGACTGTGAGCATTATATATAGCTTTCTTTCAGGAGGCATATGAGGAGGATACCATAGGACATAACCTGGATGTCGTGGTAGCCAAGAATTGACATGAGGTTGAGGAGGGTTGCGCTATTATTGGTAGGTATGATCGAGGGGAGGATGATGGCCGATCTGTCTAGACATGGTTTCTAGATGGGATGAGCTAGTGGAAGAGATGTTAGAGTTAGGTACCATCTTCTATTGGGGCTATATCATTTTGGGCCAATTGTACCATGACCTTCATATGTGTGTGTGTAGTGAGGTGCACAATATGGGTACATAGGTTACTTTAGTGCTAGTGTGAGCTTGGGAGAACATTGTTGTACTTTTATCGCTATGTCCTTGGGAGGCTCACTAGCCTAGAGAGCCATACGCTTTCTGATATAGGTTGTCTCTATGGTATGCTTTAGTAGGGGAGATGGGGTATTGGAGGAGGATGATAGATGAGATGTAGGTTTTCTGTTGGACCCCATACATAGCTTGAAAGCCATGGGGAATGACCAACTGACAGACATGGGTAGAGGATGGAAAAGAGGAATTGTTATACCTCTCCTATGTGTAGAAAAATTTATTTCTTTTGGGTAGGATGATACATTATATTGATAGGTGCATGCCCTCCCAAGTGATGAGAGAGTTTGGTTTGCAGTAGTGAGTGGTGGCGGAGGATGATCTAAATCCTCACGTGACCAGGGATATGGGGGTATGGGGGTGATACATAGATGCTTTGACTGCAAGGACCACCTAGCAGACACTTGTGTCAGTGGTACAGGTTAGGAGACCTGATATAAAGGATGCAAGGATGATTGTAGAGTATGTGACATGGTGGGCCACATAGATACCGGTTAGATTAACAGATCATGCACAAGTGGTGGCTCATGAGAATCCTATAGGAGACAAGGACATAGATGATGGTACTATAGTGGGGTATTCCCTAGAGGAATTAGTAGTAGCAAGAGATGGAGGAGAGCCCCATTAGCACAACTGAGGAGAGTCTGGGCTAGGACAGATGTACAAGTTGGGGGCCCATAGGTACATAGACAAGTAAAGGTACCACTATAGGTATTACATGGATAGATACAACCACCATCGGTACCACCACCATCAAGACCACAAGTGGTAGCACTCATAGTATAGGTACCACATGTGGTAGCAATAGGAGGGCTGACACAAGCGGCATATGATACACTCTAGGCTGAGCTCAAAAGGTTAGGGAACTTCTAGAGACAAAGCGCCAGGATCATCCTATTACATAGGCTGAGAGAGATATCCTATAGACAGAGGTGGGCAGGGTTAGGATACTTCTGGAGATAGAGCACAAGGATCATGCTACCACATAGGTTGAGAGAGATAGCCTACATACTGCGGTAGGTAGAGTACAAGGTTTGATGGAGGCTGAGAGGGTGAGGATTGATAGGTCCTAGGCTGCATTAGATACACTACAAATGAGAGTAGACTCAGGAGAGTTTACCATGGTAGAGGTAGCGCCACAGGATGTGGTGACATTAAGGAGAGAGGTGGAAACTCTAACGGGGTATATGGCAACTTTGACCAAGAAGATCAAGAGTTTGACTAAGTAGGTGGATACTTTGACAGTGCAACAGGATGAGGCACACATGCGTGCTGACACATACAGGGGGAGAGGGACATATCCTGAAAGGTATCCATGGCAGGGGCAGGGAAGCTGATGACTGAGGTTTTTCTCCACATAGGGATGCATCCATGAGAGGCAAAGAGGAATCCTACTACATGGCCCTATATTTTGATGCAGTTCTTGAGGACCAACAACAACCTATATATACATAGAGATCACAGTCACAGAGAATGAGAAGAGTGTCCTAGGGATCAATAGGGATGCCACCTTGCCTATGTAGGTGAGATGTAGGGGATGAGGAGCCTTTAAAACTATCCTCATGAGTTACCTAGCCATGGTGACACACATTTTTGTAATTTTTGATGAGATATATATGCATTACGGTACCTAGGTTCATTTTGATGTATTTATAATGATGGAATTATATGTACTCTGGACATTTTGTATGAGATGATGGACTTTGACATGTGATGGAAATATACATTGTGATGGTTTCTATATGTGATGTATTTATGATGTTTTGTTATATGCATATGAGGATACTGACTCTTATGATGTAGGATGTGATGCTATGATATGATATGCCTACTGATGCTTTGTTATGTAGGACATTATGCTTTGATATGATTATGATGTTGCAGGATGTGATATTATGTTGGATGCATGATATGTAGATGGTTTGTATGTTTTTGTGATGAATGTATATGATGTATGTGATGTTTTTATGATGCAAATGTGTGCAATGAGGATGGTTTAATTAATGAATTATGATGTAATTAAATGAAATGATTTAATGAAATGCATTAATGTAATGAGATGACCTAAGGGAATGACTTATGAAATGAATTAATGAATTGGTCTAATGACATGTAATGCTTAATGATATTTCCTAATGAAATTAATTGATTAACCGACTTAGTGAGATGAGTTAACTAATTTATGCAAAATGACTTAATGAAATGAATTGACAACATGCGTTAGTGATACAAAAATAGACTAATAAAGTGATAAAATAAATTAATGAAGTGAACCTAATGAAATCCAATAATGGAATGGATTAATGAAGTGCACTTCTAAATGATAATGGCTTAATGAAATGAATAAATAGCTTAAGGAAATGTCTGAGATGAATTGATATGTAGTAATGGACTAGATTAATGAAATGTACTTCAATGACACACCTTGATGAAAATGCAATCAATGCGCTAATGATAATGATATGAAATGATGGAATATACTTAATGATATGCAACTGATGAGAAGAAGTAATGATCTTAATGCCTAATGAACCTATAAATGAACTAATAAACTCAAATTTATGAGTTTACCTAATGTAATGTGTATTAACCTAGGTGAATGGAGATGGACATGAGGGGTTTAGTGTTTGTGTATGTCACCCCAACCGAGGAACTCATAGAGTGAGATGAAAAAGGGGATGAAAGGGGTTTTGGATGAGACATACGAGGATTATTCATAGGGAATATTAGGGTAGTGTGATAGGACATACATGTACAACTGATAAGACTGAGCGGTTATATACAAAAGATATGTGCAAAAGCTTAGGGATTAGGAATAAAATTTTGATTTTGTCACTGGTGCGTACAATAATGGAACACCAAAGAAATATGGGCTCTACAATGGGGATTGTATCAGGAAATGGATGGATGTGTGAATGAGATGGATTGAGATTTTTATAGATAATGATGTGGTCCACTATGTGTGATGCTTGTTTGGTAGGTTTTCACAACACATACTTGTCTATGGTGCATGATTGGATGATTTATTTCTCTTTAATTTTGATTTTTTGATTTTTTGTTATTATCAAGGTACCTGTTTACTAGGTTTTCACCAAGACAGTGATTTTTTCAGGATATTTTATACTTTTTATGAATTTTTTTAGATAAGTGGAGTACACTAAGTGGATCGGGCATAGAACCGCTTGAGGTGAATGATGTTGATGGGATCATTCAAAGGTTCTCCTTCTGGGGATGATAACTAATATGCCCCTGATCTAAATTTTTTTGTGATAACATATGGGCCCAACCAAGTGACCTCAAATTTTCCCTTCTTTTCTATGTATGCTTGTACCTTTTGATTCTCCTTGAGGAATAATTCTGCCACCTAGAATCGTCATGGGAAAATTTTCTTGTTATATCTTCTCTTAAGCTTGTTTTGGTAGACAACGAGGTGATCATAGAATTTTTGTATCTTTTCATCTAACAGATCCAGCTGTGTGAGCCATTCTACGTGGTAGTCTTCATCTGTGATCAGGTTCTTGAGTGACACACATAGTGATGGAAGTTTGACCTCAATTGGTAAGACATACTCTACACCATATACAAGTGAGTAGGGGATGGTGTATGTTTGAGTATGGTAGGAGGTACGGTATTCCCAAAGGGTGGGATTGATTTGGAGATGTTAGTCAAGACCAGTATCATTGACAACTTTCTTGAGGATCTTTAAGAGAGTTTTATTATTTGCCTCAACTTGGCCATTTCCTTGTGGTAAATATGAGCTGGAAAAGAAATGGTCGATTTGGAATCGGTTGCACAAATATTTCATGTTTTGATTCTAAAAAGGTGTGCCATGATCTGTGAAGATAGTGGAGGGAACTCTGAAGTGGTAGATGATGTGGTAGAGCATAAACTTGGATATTTGGATTCTTTTTATGAGGGTGAGTGGGATTTCTTCTACCCACATTTTGAAATACTCAGTAGCAATAATGATGTACTTATTTCCCTCTAAAGATAGGGGACTGATCTTACCAACGAGGTCAAGGCCCCGGCATGAAAAGGGCCATAGAGGTGTGATTGGATGTAGATCTTGTATCGGGGTGTGAATTAAATTGGCATGTTGTTGACATGGTAGGTACTTATTCACAAACTCACAAATGTCATATTCCATTGTGGGCCAATAGTTTCCTACCCTAAGAATTTTCTTGGCTAAGACCATGTCAATTGCGTGGGCACCGTAAATTATAGCATGTACCTCCTATAATGCCAAGGCGGCCTTGTTTGAGTCTAAACACCTAGAGAAAACATTATGATATTCTTGATGATATATGGTGTTGGCTACAAGAGTATATCGGGATGCTCTACAGATAAGGTTCTAGCATTGGTTATTGGTGAGGTGGGGGATATGATACTATTTTTTAGATAAGCGTGGATTTTGTGGTACCATGGGGACTGAGTACCAACCAAGACACAAACCATTTTAGAGTCAGAATTCTCGTAGATGGGTGCATGGAGCTTCTCAACCAAGAATTCATACTGTATTGCATCCCAAGGTTTTTCTAGAAGGGATCTGATGGTTTCCATTACATCTGCTGCTTTTTTCTATAATCTAGGGACCTATATGATCTGTAAGTGTACAAAGTGCTCTTTAATTTTGTCCACCAACTCCTTACAGGGTAGAATCTTATCATCTTTTTTCTAGAACTCATCTAGGACTTTCTTTATGATAATTTGTAAATCCCCAAATACCTATAGTTTTGTGATGTTCCATTGAATAGTCATTCTTAACCTAGAGATGAGAACTTCATACTCTGCAATGTTATTGGTGCAGGGGAATGCCAAATTGTATGATTTAGGGATGTGGTCACCTTGAGGGGTGAAAAAGAGGATTATTTCCCCTAGCCAATGAGTTGTATAGGATGCATCAAATAAAATCTTCCAAGAAGGTTTCTCTTTGACCATGCATATGTGTTCATCAAGAAATTCCATACCTAAGGGATACGGATCTACCAATGGTGCCTCGGCCAAATGGTCTGCAATGACTTTTCCTTTGATTTCCTTTCTATCTACATACTGAATGTTGAATTCACTCAGGACCATCACACATTTAGTCATGCAGCCTATGAGATTAGTCTTAGATATCAGATACTTGAGATTATCTACTTTCGATATGAGATTTACAGTGTGAATGACCATATAATGTCAAAGTTTTTGTGTACCAAAAACCACTGCCAAACATGCTTTTCCAATAGGTGAGTAGTTAAGCTCATAGCCTACAAGTGTGTGTCTTTGTAGTAGATAGCTCTTCACTTTCCATTGTCGTTGAGTTGAGAAATAATTTCCCCCAATGTTATGGTATTTGTAGATATTTACAAAATAAGTGGTCTTCCCGGAGTTGGAGGGTACCAGAATAGACAGATTTGCTAGGTATTCTTTGGTCTTTTCAAAAATTCTCTGACACATGGGGTCCCATTTGAAATTGGTGTCCTTGCATAATAGATGGGTGAAAGGTTGATACTTATCAGCAAGCTATGAGATGAAATGGTGGATGGATTGTAGCTTTCCATTATGGCCTTTACTTTATTTGGATCAATTTTTATGCCTCATCTTGATACTATGAAACCCAGGAGTTTTCCAGACTAACCTTGAAGACACACTTCTTTGGGTTGAGATTTAAGCCATAATGATGAAAGTGATCAAATACATAGTCTAGCACACCTAAGTCATCTTCCCTTGTTATTGATTTTTCCATGATTTTGTCCACATAATCTTCAAGCATCTTATGAATTATGTCATGAAAGATAACAGTCATAGCTCTTTGATATGTGCCCCCTATGTTCTTTAAAACAAAAGGCATCATGTTGTAGCAGAATGCACCCCAAGGGGGTGTGAATGTTGTCTTATCTTGATCTTCTTCTATAATATGTATCTGATTATATCCAGAGAAACTTTCCATGAGTGACAGGATCTCATATCTAGTTGTGAGATTGATGATCACGTCAGTATTTGGCAAGGGAAAATCATCTTTAGGACATGCCTTGTTGAGATCTCAAACTATTTGCATATCCTGATTTCTCTGGCCAGCTTAGAGATAGGAACCATATTGGAAATATATTTTGAGTAGTCAATGACATGTATCATCTTATTCTGTAGGAGTTTCTCCAATTCTTCTCTTATTGATAAGGCCATATTAGGATGCATCTTGCAAAGGTTTTAGTTTTCTGGTTTGACATTTGTATCTACAACAAGATGGTGCATGACTAGGTTCAAATCTAACCCAGGCATGTGAGAATATGACCATGAAAAGTTAACTATAGCTTCCTGGAGGAGTGTGGTGAGAGCTAGTTCTTCTGAATCTAATAATGATGCATCAATCTATGTGATCCGTATACATTCTTTTGTTCCCATATTAACAAGCTTAGTTTCTTCAACCACAATGGATGACTTCTCTAGTTTGTAATCATGAATGAGTGGAAGAGGAGAGTCTTCATCCTATCGTACTTTAGAGAGGTTTTCACTAGGGGATACACCTTTTGTTTTAACTTTTTTTAAGTCAAATAGTGCCCCCAAAGGGGTTTTCACTAGGAGATCCATGTTTTTCTTTTTCATTTTCCATTTTATTTTTGTGACTAAAGACTTCCTCTTCCCCAAAATATGCCTTTGGGTCCAATTTGTAGATGTGTGTTGATGTCTTCCCCCATGAATCTTAGGAGCGCATCCTCATTTTAAAAATCATAGATATGTGAAATGCTTGGTTGGTCCCAATCTATGAGGTCAAGATGAACAAGTGGAAGGTCAATGAAGTTTATGGATAGTTGGCAAATGACAAAATTTCCCAGGAAGGTTTCATCTTCAAATATATCATCATAAGATCTCTTAACTTCCTCTTTAGGGATGTCTTCGACTTAAAAAAAATTTTGAAGGTATTACAATAGGTATAGCTATTTGTATTGGTAGCCCCAGTCATATCTAGGCCAAAACCTAAGCATTGGCTTCTTGGTAAGTGAGGAGGTTCAATAGGAGCCTTCATACCACCCTCTTCATGGCCTAGACTGCCTCCTAGGTAGTTCCATCGTTCTATGGATAGCTTGTGGGATTGCGACCACCATGGGGTGGGGGGAGGGGGGCTCCATGGCCACCCCACACCCAACATACAAAGAAGTCAAAAAGGGGGAGCAGCTTGGGCTACGCCCAGCCCCTCCTTCATTTTAATATGCATTTTTTTCTTTAAAAAAAATAGAACATCAAGACAATCGTTTATTATTATTTTATTCAGTTATAAAGTTTTATATATATATATATATATATATATATATATATATATATATATATATATATAATACCTAATTTTATAAATGGTATTAATTACTAAAAGGAAAAGATGACTGTGTAAGAATAATAGGCAATTTTTTTTAAGTCTTAACACAAATAAAATATAAGTATAAAATGATGTATTTGTTTCATAGCTAAAAAGAGTATCATAAAATTTTAAAAGAGAAGATTATGGGGAAATAACCAGAACACATATATATGTGTTCAATTAGCTCTTGCAAAATTTACATGTAGGAAACACATTTATAAAGTTGTATTTTCATATTTATAAAATGTTATGAATACAAAGACATTAATATAACCAGAAAAATGATAAAGTATAGGCTCCTATATATCTGAAAGAAGGGTACTCTTATTCTATAAATTTCAACATAAAATAACTATTGGTGAACTAACTAAACTGGTATAAATTCATTTTAAACCATAAACTTGAATAACTTTCTTTTCAAAATTCCAATCTACTCTATGCACTATTCAAGTATACTATATATATTATATGTTTCTTCTTTTTTTTGAACTTAATAGAAGGACACTTTTACTCTTTTCTAACAAAAGAAAGAGGAGTATATACATATTTGAAAGAGGATTGAAAACAATAAACACATATATTACAGCAACTTTCAAGAGATTTCCTTACAAATTCAAAACAGATTTCTTTCCCAATTTGAGACATAATTTCAAAAATATTAAGCCTCATGGATTTACATGTACAATTTTCTAAAATGAGCAAACAATTTCTTCATTTCCAAGCTTTGGAAATCATCTTCCAAGTAAAATGAGGCAGCGAAAAAACTTCAAACCGAAAAAAAGAGGTTTAAAATAAACCATGGGAGCTCACCTCCCATTCGAGGTCTCCATGAGACCACCCCGAGCTAGGGGAAACAAGATTGGATAGGGTGAAACTCGTGAAAACCACAATACATCCACAAAATAATTACAACAATCAACACCATGCCAATATTTTTACACAATTGGGTCACCTTGGACCCAATAAAGGGGTGAAGGTGGAAACAACCAAGTAGGAGAAATGCCAAAAATAAGGATAACATAAAGGAGAAAAATTACCTACCTTCCCAAGGCTTCCATATCACTACTACAAAAGTCCATATATCACAACCATCATCCCTTGTCACCCCCAAGAGTAAAATATCAAAGGACATGGCACATGGAGCACATACATCCATGTATTCTCCTTCTTCTTCCCAAGAAGAGACTCTACACTACAAGGTTTTCCCAAAATCCCCTCACCCACAATGGCTCTCTTCTCTCCCAAGGGTGAGCTTAGTCATTCACACCCATGAACACAAAAATTTAAAAAAACAAAGAAAACATTAAATGCAATAAAATTCACAACCTACACTCCTACATAAAAGATCATAATTCCCACAAGATTGAATTACAAGCAACAAGTTTGATTCAAAGTTGAAAGAAAGAACATGTAAAGAAAATTTTCATGGCTTGGGAGCACCAACCTTGCTCCAAGAAAAATGGTTATGAAATTTAGTTGAGCCTCCTTTCTCTCCTTATCTTTTCTCCTCCTAGATCCAATCTAGCAATTCCTCAAAAATCAACTAGAAGTCTCCCAAAAATGGAGAGTGGGCAATCAACCCCAATTCTGCTCCAAATTCCCCCTAAAAGGGATCCCTCACCAAATCTCACCTAACCAACATAATCCTCTTTACCTAAATACTTTTCCTAACCTTGTAGTTCATTTGAGCATTTGGTAAACATGGGTTAACTAACCCTTCACCCATTTAGATAATCTTTTCAAAAAAAAGGTGTTCTATTGTTACATGCAAATTTGAGCATGACAGAAGGGTTACTATTTTTAGCAAGTTTACTCTTTTAATTCTTGTTTCGTGTGCTTCTTCCAACATTTCCTCATAATAAAAGTAGTCTTCCATACCATTGATCAAATCAATCAACTCTTCCCTTTCCAAATTAGCCCTTATTAAAAAACTAGACAATATTTTTGGGGGATGCAATATTTCTCTTACACCCTAGATGCTCTTGCATCACACACCCAGGGTAATTTGAGAGGTGACCTTGTCACATATTAGGTGTGTAGAGTAAAACCAACTTGGACAACCTCTTTCTTTGATAGCCATGATGAATCTTCAACAAGCATTCCTTTCAATTTGACCTAGTATTCTTCATAATTCTTTTTTCTATTGCTTCTTTCAACATTTCCTCATACTCAAAGTACTCTTCCATATCATTGATCCAATCAATCAACTCTTCCAGATTAAGATTTACAGAAAAGGTAGAAAGTTCAATTTTTGGTCTCTTTCCAAGCTTTGAAATGTTCCTCAAAAACCTAGCTTCATTAGGATCTCTAGTTTCTTCTTGCTCTTCTTCAAATTGTCCTTCTTCTTCAGATTCATCATGACTTCCATCTCTTCCCCTAATATCAAATCCTCTAGGCAGTTCATCTTGCAGTTCTTGCACTTATCTCTAGAGGGATCTAAGACCCTCTTTTGTCACACCAGTGATTCTTCCACCACGATTCCTTCCTGGAGGTAGTTTCCTTATTTCTCAGACCCACAACTAGAGTCCTAGTGTAAATTTGTACATGTTTGTTGATTTGTTTACACACTCAGGAAATTTTGTTCTGATATCACTTGATGAAGGGTACTTCCCTTACTAACACAAGAACACATAATACAATAGGGAAATAAATATAAAATTGCAATAATAGAAGAACTTGCTTTCTACTATCTTCAATGAAATTACATGACAATATTTAGAGAAATAGCATGCTACAACCACATGGGCATTTTCATTACAATAATTTGCAAGCTAGAGCCACAAACTACCCTTACTTAACTAATCCTAAAACCCTTATTAACTTTCCCATTTTGGCGCCCAGGGTTCAATTTCCCACCTAGGAGAATTTTTTGTCTTCCTTTTTGTATCAGAACTTGAGTCTTGATTGCAGAACTTCTGAAAGCCATAAATTTTGACCTGTGTACCTGGTTGTCTATTATAACCTATTTTTGGAAACCTCTTGATGCGTTCTATATCTTGGGATCATAAGGTGTCATCCCCACTAAGTTTTGACCCCTTTTGAAGCCTCTAAGGCCTTAAAATTTTAGTTTAATTATTTTTGTACCACCTCACCAAAACTGAAAAACTCAATATCTTCAAAAATGGACTTAATCTTTCCATGAAACTTTATCAATGTGCTTATAAATCCAAAATGAACCTCCAAGGAAATTTTTGGAACAATTCCTACTCAAATGAATGACTTACTAAAATAGTAAACTTTCTAAAATAGTAACCCTTCCCAAATTGGCCCTTATTAAAAAATTAGACAATATTTTTGGGGGATGGAAGATTTATCTTACACCTAGATGCTCCTGCATCACACATCCGGGATAATTTGAGAAGTGACATTGTCACATCTTAGGTGTGCATAGTAAAACCAAGGTGGTCAACCTCTTTTTTTGATAGTTGTGATGAATCTTCAATAAGCATTCATTTCCATTTTACCTAGTACTCTTCCTAATTCTTGTTTCTTGTGCTTCTTCAAACATGACTATCCAATATGTCCTCTATCTCCTCTATAGCTAAAGTACTTGTTTGAATATTCCACTAGTCTTTTTCTATTTCATCTTCAATACTTCCTTCATGATACTCTATCAAATATTAAATATTAAACATGGATGAGATATTGAGTTCACTAGGAAACAATACTTCATAAGCATTTCCCAAATCATGCTTCTTCAGGATTTTGCACGGTCCAAACTTATTCATCTTCAACTTATTATATGTTCCCACTAGAAACCTCACATTTCTTAAATGAACCATGACTTCAACTCCAATCTGAAATTATTTGTCTCATTTTTTGATATACCTTAGCCCTATACTTAATATTCATTTTATTAATAAGTTTTATCACCTCTTCATGTAAATTCTTTAGGTGTTATGAAAATTCTTCAGCTTCTACACTATTATTTTATCCTTTGTCCAACTTCCTTAATTTTGAAGCATTTATAGGACTACTTCCATATACAATCTAGAATTGTGATTTACCAATGCTCCAATAGACAGAGTTATTGTATGCAAATTCTTCATGTGGTAAAATTAAATCTCACCCCTTCACTTTATCTCCTACTAAGCATTTCAATAGGTTCACCAAACTCCTATTCACCACTTTTGTATGTCCATCAGTCTATGTATGGTGTGTTGAGTTGAACTTCAAATCTATCTTTATCTTTTTCCACAATGTCCTCCAAAAGTACCCAACAAAATTAGTGTCTCAATCTGAGACTATGCTATTTGGTAGACCACGTAGTCTCACCACTTCTCCGAAAAACTATTTTTCTACATGAACAACATCATTAGTCTTCCTACAAGGAATAAAATGTGCATCTTTAACAACCTATCCAACACCAAAAAATTGAATCATGTCCTCTTTGAGTCCTTAGTAAACCAAGAACAAAGTCCATAATTATATCCTGACATGGCCTCTTTGTTACAAGTAATGGTCAATGTAATATTGTATTATGCTTGGTTCTTTTTTCCATGTGACATATTCTACAAATTTGCACAAATTTTTTAACATATTGTTGTAATTATAGCCAATAATATTTTTTGCTAACCAAAACAATAGTTTTATCTCGACCAAAGTGTCCATCCAATTCTCCACTAAGATTCTATTTGATTAGGTTCTCCCTCATGGAACTCTTTGGAATGTAGAATTGGCCACCTTTAAATAACATACCATCTTGGATTATAAAATCCAACCATCCGGTCCTATCTAGAGTAACAAGTTTTGTGCAAGCTCTCCAAGCCTCCACAAAATTAGGAGACTCGGGATACAAACTCTTGAGTTATTGAAACCCAATAAATTTGATCTGCATCATTGTCAACAATTTTTGTTAGAGTAGTCATAGTTAGCTAATAATTAAATGATTTAATTATTAGCCTATTATACTCTTTAGTGCTTAAGTTTCACTTAGGCAGTTTCTATTTTCTTAGAGTTTCCCTTTTAGGGTTTCGGTATCCTTTATAAGGATTCACCACTTTGTATTTCAGTAAGGAGATCATTTTTGTAATTCCATTTGTTGATAATATAGAAGGCTTTTTCTTTCAACATCGTTTTGCAGTCTCTGGCCTATTGGCCGCCATAGCTTTCTCTCTTCTGTCTCTGTTTCTTCTCGTGACAGTGTTTGCATGCAGGTTTCTTGGGTTGATTTGCAGTTCAGCAAATCTAACATGGTATCAGAGCTCTCCTGGTGCTTGCTGTTCGTATTTTGTTGAAGCTTTCAGACTCCGAGGGTTTCAGAGGGTTTTCCAGTGTTTTTTGTGGTTTTTTAGGGGCAAGTTTTGGTTATGGTCACTTTGGGCTCAAACGGACATTGCCATTGAGCTCAGAGGACCCCAAAACTCCAGAAACGACATAAAATTCATCCATTTTGGACTACTGGGCTCTGA
>MU227574.1:2419923-2440006 GCA_018584345.1 Thuja plicata | reverse complement strand
TGCGTGTGCACCCACATATACACATACCTATATTAAATACAAACAATTATACCATAATTATTTATTATGCATATAAAACAATTAATTCTAACTCATAGCATAAACTCAGACTTACATCAAATCAAGTGTATAACATAAATTGCATTCTACTACCCCAACAAGGATAACTCCCTAAACAGAATTCTAAGTCCAAGGGTAAACTTGAGAGTATCTTGGTTAAATATCCACACATCAACAGTTTGAGGATTTTGAAGGCACGCTCAGACCTGTGTAGCCAAGTGGAGACGATGCCTGGTACCTACATCCTGCATCACCGACTGATATGCATATACAAATATATATATAAAAATAGACAGTAGCAAACAAGGAGGGAGAGTGTGACATCGTGTGGATCTCCCGTAGGAGTTACTACGACTGCCCCTCCTCATCCTACACTCACATCAACTAGTGAACATCAAACCATAATAGGGTCAGTAGGGTTAAATCAAAATATAAACATCATAACACAAATCAATGTAAAACATTTTACTGATAGTTCATTTCTAGCCATTCATCATTAAATTATAACTCCTTTAATATGTCCAAATAACTGCAGTAACCAACATATATGCTCAAATGTCTCATAAAATGCTAACTAAATAATAATCATAGTCCATCCTAAAATCCAAAGTGTCAAAGCAATAGTCCTGTCCATCTAAAATAGGAAGATCCTTAGGTGGGCATTACAAAAATAGGATTTACATTATTTGAGCTAGCCTTCAACATAAATCAATAAAATATGACATGTTTTTTCCTATTAAGACCAACTTGATTTAGATAATATTATTGGTATATATTACATGACCTTGACTTGTCATCAATTTCATAAGTTAATCATTATTTTCACTAAAGCTAGAAAACCTCTAACCAACAAACAACAAAATAAAAATAAAAAAGCACACTATTTTAAGGACGCAACCACATAGAAATTACATCAAAGGCCTTGTTAAATGTATAATATATTAAATTAAGAAAAGTATAAATTTCAACTAACAAAACAAAGTCTAAAATAGTGCCCAAATCATCAAGCTATAAGGAATTAAGTGAATATCACCAGCTAGAAAAGGGGTCAATGGAAAGTTACATTTTGCACTTTTTCAATAGCCAGACCAAGGAGAAAAGGTACCAAAGGTGGTTGATCAATTGGTAAATTGTGTCCAAAATCAATAAGTGGTGAGTGCCAACTAAAACTACAACAAGAGTGTGTTTCTTTGGTGGGTGAACCACATTAAATCTTTGGTATTATTTTTTGTGTCTTTCTTATTTCTACATTATCTTGATATTGGTTGTTACTCATAGGTGCCTAAATCCGAAGAATTTCCTTAGATGAATAGGATACTAAGGATGATACAAATGAAAATGAAAATGAAAATGAGTAAAAATCACACATTTTAAGTAGTAATGTCAATATAAAAAGGTTGAATAAGTCAAGGTAGAAACACAATCAGCATGCCCACAAAAAGAGGTGAAATTTTTCACTTTCCAAGTGGTTGATCCCATTTTAAAAGACCATAGAGTGTCATTCATTTATTAAAAAATGTTCTAGTAACTTAAGCAAAAGCACATTTTAGCTAGAATTTTTTAAGTAATAAGTCGCCTAGAATACCTTAGTGAACTTTTTCTATGGTAAATCTAGTTCAAATCAGCACCCAAAGGTGGCAAACCAATCCTTTAGTCACAAGATAAATCATACTATTTAATTGTTGAGCTCACTTTTTAGAAGCAATGCCACCCAAAAATTTTGCAAGTAGCAATTGCCTTAGAAAAGTGCAATCAAGGAAAGCAAGCTCTATAAGATGCATTCCAAACACATATCTTGTACATTAAGAATAAAAACACACATAGGAGAAGCCAATAAATAAAATTTGAAAGAAAAATAAAGCCTATATTTAGTTGTACAAAGGAAAAAGAAAGTTCTTCCCAAATTTGTCTCCCAATCTCATACTAAAGTGAAGGGTGTGAGATTAAATAGTGTCAATCTAACATTGTCTTTTTTGGATCCTTAGATTCCCTATTGTTATTATTTTTTGGTTGTTGTTGTGCTTAGCAATCAAGATGCAATTTATCTTTAAATTTTTTTTGATGGGTTGTTTGGTTTGTTTCATATCTCATTGTACTCATTTCGTTTGCATATTAGCTACTTCATTGCACAAGGGCCCATGCCGAACCCACTTTTATCAATATCAAAAACCAATAACATTATTTCTAATGGTAAACCCTACAATGTATTTGTTTATTAGACTTGCAACGTAGAAAATAAGAGCATAATAAAACAAATAGAATGTAATACGACTTAGACAATGCTAAAACATAAGACTTTGTAGCTAGTAAACCCAATATGTAGAAAAGCTACAACCAAAGTTGAGAAAAGCTCTTCATGTCACTATATCTATACATTTTATAAATAATATAATACCCTTTATAGATCTCAAAAATGATCAACACCAACTCCTACTATATGCAACTAGCCTTACCAACTCCAAAACCCTACTCTTCTACAAAAAATTCATGGAACATGAACAAAAGAAAGCTTACAATTATGTTTCCCAATTTCATCAATGCTACCAACAAACAACTTTTAGGCCCTGTTTGGTTCATTGAATTGGGGCGGAATTAGAAGGAACAAAAATAGGAAATGGGAAATATGCATTTTGTGTCGACATCATCAAACTGGAATATGGATTTGGTAATTTCATTTACCCCCAAAATCAAGATTATTGTTATCTCTATGAATATTTTGTTGTCATTAGTTAAGGCAAAGTCATATGAGTCAGAAGATTCAATCGGTGAAAAGGAGAAAAGTAAATATTTGACCAGTCGCTAATGTACACCGAGAAAGCTAGTGAAGTCGATAAAGTGCACAACAGAGATAAAGACACTACATCAGGAGGCTATAGTTACTGAACACCGAGCGTGTAATATCCCTTGCTAAATGATGGAGAAAGATGATTTTTCTACTCAAGGAATATTGTCAAACAAGTTGTATACAATCTGAAAAATACCATAAATGAATTGCAGACCAAATATATATAACACATGATAGGCCAAACACATCAAATTTGCATCATATAGGACATTAGCATTTTGTCAAACACTTGCCATACATGACTCAGAAAATACAAAGTCTGAAGTATATACTGCTGCAAATGAATTCTAATTTTTATTTCAGACCCTTATTGATTCACAAACAAACTTATTGATGCAAAACATGCAAGCTAGAATTAATCAAATGCAAATGAAGAAACCTGGAACCCAATTGCAGTCTTTGATGAACACCAAAATTGGGATGCAGCTCACTAAAACATGAATCAAATTGGATCATAGCCTTAACACAATGCACCAAGACCTTCAGGCATTTTATTGTTCACGCTACTATAGTGTTACTATTCACGTGGTACTATAGCAGAACACTATTCACGACTACTGTAGTAAAATCACTATTCACGACTACTGTAGAAAAATCACTATTCATGGCTACTGTAGCAAAATCACTATTCACAGCTACTGTAGCAATTATTAAATAGATAAAATTTGATATAGAATGGCTGTAAAGAATGAATCTCCAAGTTAGTTGTACATTTACCTTCAAATCCTTCAAACCCTAGACAAAATTCTTCACTTTTAAGCACAAATAGAACTCCTGAATGAAGCTTTCTTGAATGCCAAATTTACTGGATATTTCACCAACTCAAATGGCTGCAACACTGAAGATTTTTCGTTCTCCAATGCCGGTTGCAAGTAGAAACCCTCGTTCTCCAAGCAAGAGAAGAAATCAACCAAAGTTCAATAATAATCATAAACATATTCAGAATGAGCTCTTAAGTCTCATTTATTCTTTTCTTGTGGGAGCTCAAACACTTTCCTGGCCAATGTGGGATAAAAGTTAAATTCCCACTTTTTAATTATTTTCACTTAAAACTCTATAGTTGGTGCACAAATAATTATTTTAAAAATTAATTGATCACTTGGCCCCATCTATAATAAATTGACCCTTCACTTAAGTGAATTAAGTTATAATATAAAATTATATTATAACTTTACAATATAAGCTCAAAACTATTAATACTTATTTTAACCAAATAAATATTAATATCTCCATTATTACTCATCATCTCTGCACGTCGTTTGAACTGGAGGCTGACATGATCAAGCTACATACGACCATACCCCATTTCTAAAAATATCAGGGGTCCCTCACTAACCTTCTCAAGACTTACTATAGATAACAATTACTACATACAGAGTCTCGGAGACCTCAAATGAAAGCCAAACCTACAAAACCCTGGCCACTGAAGAAGATGCATCCCTCAAAGGACCCTCTAACCAACCTCATTAGCCTATGAGGGACAAAATAATAGGATAGTTCCTCAAACTCTGATGCTCATGAAAATGGGGACATTACAAACCGTATATGAAGTACACTGAGTTGACAGTTACCGAGTACTAAAGATCAAGTTAACCGAGCAAAGAGAAGTTACTCTACCGAGTCACTTAACTGATTGTAACACTATAAGGATGCATTTAATGAATTGATACAACATTGATTGTGATTATACAATGAATGAAGGAAAGTTTGTTACATGATCAACAATCAAGATAATTCAAAGAGAAGATCTAAGAAGCAGATTAAGCGGTTAATGAAAGTTTTCTATTTCTAAGAAAAACACAAAGTACCAAGGTAAAAGTGACACAGTCACCAAGCAAAAAAGAAGATCTAACAGTTGAAATTAATTCACAGTGACCTGACACATAAGATTAATAGGTAATAAATCTTATATTTAATGAAGGATTTACAGAGCAGAAAAGAGAGAGACCGAGAGTGATGATACATAGAAGGTTGATATAGTTATTGAAAGTAAAAGGAGTTATTTGAAGAACAAAGATCAGAGCAGAGAGAACCGAGCAGATATCTAGCTACAACAAAGAAAATCTGAACAGTGTTACAGTTTGAGATTGAGGTAACACAATATTTCAGAGCACATAGAGTCTGATCAACATTTGTTTTTTATGCAATATAGCAGACATTGTTAAGTAGTTAATACTATTGTACTGAGAGCTAGAAATCCCAATACTTGGTAGATCTTAACCGGTATGATATTTGTAAAACCTTTAACAGGGTACATCTCTAAGTATAGAGATTGTAAAATCCTCTAACCAGGTAGACCTCACAATTCTTTGTATACTCTTAACCGGGTAAGCTATAAAAATGGCTAAGCGTTGTAAGCTCTAATCGAGCACCCTTTATATTACAGTTAGTGAAGGTTGTGGATATCATCTCCACCACAATTTTGTCTTCTAACCAAGAATTTTTGGATAAACAAAATCATGGAGTTATGAGTTCTTTTACTTGAATGTTGTGATGATATTTTTTATAAGATTTATATTAGTTTCATTTCAAGTTATTGAATTTGGTAAACAGTAAGCAGTAGTATATGGTTATAGACAATTTTAGTTATAAACATTTTTGCGGTACTTATTTACCCCTCCCCTCTCAATCCTAACATTTCATAGTCATTCCAACAATCGGTATTAGAGATACTACTCTTGAGTTATAAGGTTTGACCACCTAAGATTTAAAGATCTTAGTCATGGAAAGTTTTAGGCAATTAAAAATAATTGATGGTATTGAACTTGAGTTGGAGAGTGCAAGAGATTTAATCATTGATTTGAAGAAGAAACATGAGAAGTCTCTAAGGGTTAGATTGAAAATATATGATGAACTAAAGGTTACACAAGAACAAGTTGATACACTTGAGACAACATCTGAAGGTAGTGTTATTGATAAATCAGAATCAGCTATAAAAGAACTACTGGAAAAGAATGATACACTTACCAAGTAGTTGGACCTAATGAAGATAGATCTTGAAACCAGTATGACAAGAATGACTAAATTGATTGAAGGAAAAAGGATTGTTGAAGACGAAAAGAAAATGGCAAAAGATGATAAAAGACAATTTAAAATCAGGTTATTAGAGAAAGATAATGAGATCATGAGAATGACACAAGTTCACCTTGATATGGCCGACCAACTTATGAGTGCAAATCAAGATAACACAAGAAGAGAATTTGAGAACCAAGCACTGAAAGATGAAATTGAAAGAATGGATCAAAGATTGAAAGCTGAGAAAGATGCAAATTAAATGCTGAAAAGAAATGAAGAAACACTAAATTCTCTGGATCAACAATTCAAGAATCAGAAGCAAAGGAATAGAAAAATAGGAATTGGGTTCAAAGAGAACATTACCACCGAGAAAGGAGAATCATCAAATGCATAGAAAGATGAAAGTACTGCACCCCCACCTAAACAAAAGAAGCCAAGTTTTAATTGTTGTGGGAAGCTTGGACATACTGCTAATGTCTGCAGGAATAGGAAAGGTAAATCATCGAGTAAACCTATGTTTGATGGTTATTGTTTTAGATGCAAGAGGTATGGACATCAAGCATTTGAATGCAGAACTAATCTTGCTAACAATACAAGGAAACCTAAGTTTGATTTTTAATGCAAGAATTGTAATAAGTTTGGATACAAAGTTGAAGAGTGCAGAATAAAGAAAAGAAATGACAAATGGAATCCTAACCAAGAAAATGCAAATACTAACTGAGCAGGCACATCTATACCATGGGACTATAATACAAGAATTTCATGTTTATCCTATGGAAGGTATGCACACATTTTTTCAAATTGCATGTTGATGCATTAAAGGAAGAATAGAAGAGCATGGAGAAACCCTTGCATGGCATGTTTTCATTGTCATAAGGTAGGACACCTTATAAGAAATTTTAGATACCAAGGTGATGCACCGATTGAAGATGAATCTAAATAGAAAGCCCCTACTACCATTGATTAAATCCAAGAAAAAATGAACAAAATATGGAGGAGAATGACTCGAAATGAAGGAACATCATCCAAAAGCACAGATTGCACCATCTCTACCGAGTTGGTTGCACCGAGCTCCACCTAATTGGTGAGAGGTATGAAGGAATTGTATTCTTATAATAAATCCTACTTCAGTTCCTAGAATTAGAGTTGAGATCCATATCAACATATTAAGATGCATTTGGATAATTTGTGTAAGCTTTTGGATGAACATTGTTATATATGGTTATTTTGTTTAATTCAGTCGAGCAAAGTAACTATACAGTCTGTATAAAGGTAAAAAGGGACTCAGTAAGCACATTTATTGCACATTAATAGAGTCATTGGAAACCCTAATCATGGAAAAGGTATAAATAGATCATTTTGAAAATCATTTGAAACTAACATTTTCAAAAGAGCATTGAGCACATTTGTAAAGCAAGTATCCCGTGTGAATTCAAGTGATTTCAAGGTATTTATGAATCTTTGTAAGACATTTTAGATACATTTTTTAGTTATCTTTTGTACACCGAGTTGTGTTTGTGAAGTCAAATTTATTATCAAGCATGTCCTAGTTTTTAGCATACATTTTAAAGTGATCATGGCACTAAAGATGCAAACACCAGTTCTAGTAAAGAATGTTGAACCATTGAATTTGAAATACAAGTCTTCCCCAGCTATAGCTACATAAATTGACACGATGGGAGCATTGTCTTCAATACCGTCACAATTTCTTTTGATTGAAGATGTCTGAACATTCATACATTGTAAAACTGAAGATCTGTGTGGAACCGATATAGATGTTTCATTCAGCAAGTTGTGCGTAGAATAAAAAGTTAAAGATGAGGACACCCATCTTGAAACTAAAGGATTGGTTCATGTTATACATTTACCGAGGGTATTCAAGCCCAAGTTGGTTAGGATGATACTCAAATGAGTACATGACCAGTTCATGTGGTTGGATGAACTGATTAAAATCACTAAGGATGTGTTACACATCATCACTGGATTCCCAATCAGAGATAGACCGAAGGTGATTAAGCAGATTGACAAGGGTAAGCTCACCGAGCTTACTAAAGCACAATGGGATGCTAGAGGAATGAGGATATCTAAAATGATAGATCTTGAGTTAAGGTATGCATGTAACATCATATCTTACTGAGTGTTTCAATCATCCCGAGTGGACAGTGTACCATGTGGAGCAGTTGATCTAGCATACAAGATAGTGCAGAAAGGATTATAGATAGATCTCTGTGAAGTTTTTTTGAAGCAGTTAGAAGACAACATGAACACTATCAGGAAATCAAAGACCAACACTTTGAAATTTGGTTCATTGTTGGTATGTATTTTCTTCTATTACCAAAATTTATTTCCCTCCATTGGAGATGTAGTTTGGAAGACTGATAGGCCAGTTATATATCAGATACATGAGTTTATAGACAATCTAGGAGATAATTTTAATGCAATCATGTCTAATTATTTTCTTAAGTTCCAAGCTAGAATGCACAAAAGGTATAGGATACCACCTCAACTAGTTGCCAAATATCTGGACAACCTATGTTTTGAAGTAGATATAGATGTTTTTATAGTCAAATTTGTTGAATCAAGAGTTGAATGGATTCAACCGATGGGTAATGAAATGGATATTGATATAGGTTCTAAACAAATTGAATCCATATTAGAAAAACCAATTGACCCCAATGAAAAGTAATACGGCACTTATGAAGAACTCAAAGAAAAAATCAAACAAGGTATTTTGGTACCTTTCTCAATTAAGAAGGTGAGTAAAATGATAAATGTTTTATCAAAGACTCTTGAAGTTGATGATACTTTAGATACAAATAATGCACAAGCCCTTGTAGTGGTTGAGAAATAAAATGTATAATTTCCCTCACCGAGAAAAAGAGGTATTACAAGGAACACCAGGCCATCGGTACAACTTACAAAGAAGAAGGCTACCGAGGTAATACAACTGAAAGGTAAAACCTATGAGAGAACAAGAGGCAAGAAACAACCAACAAGAACAAGGAGAAGACTTTTACTTGGAAAAGAGAGTGAGATTGAATCTGATGAGCCAGATAAATATGTTATGGTTTCTCAGCTCTCACAAGTTCCATAAAGTCTCGATGACTTTCTGGAAGGATTAAAGGAATTAGGAGGATTCGTAGGATTTAGACAAGTGAAGTATCTGAAGAGGAATGAAGAAGACAAGAAAAATATTGAAGATGTAGTTGTTGTAACATTAATGAGATATAGAGTGACACCTATTAAGCTTACACATAAGCCACCAGAGGAACTCAACAAAAAAATTGATGCATGGTGGAGGTATACAACTAATGTAGAGAAGGATATGAGAGAGAGATCTCTTGTGCATATTATTCCCAACCTGGCACCATATGAGATTGTAGAAGCATTAAAGAAACATGCAAAGAAATTTCTAGAAAGGGAAGAGCCCTAAGGATAATGAATGCAGACCTAAAATCAGTAGAGAAGGATACAGTGAGAAAATGGAAAGAAATATATAATATAAATGACACATATGAAACAATAAACCGAGAAGAGTCAAGGTGATATAATCACTAATCAGGTAAAGGAAAGCATGGGCCAAGTAGATCCAATTGATCTAACTATTGATAATGCAGAAGTAATCATTGCATATGCATTAGATGATATTGATCTTACAAAGGAATTGTCAAAGGATGAAGATGTAATGGACATGAAAGTACCAGACACTGAGTATATTGATGTAGATTTTGCACCATTGCAAAGAATTGATCCTATATTGATACAAGTATAGAGTTATTATACTATTCAAATCGGTACTACTGAAGTTGCACAAGATATGGCAACTGAGCCACCAATTGACATAGGAAAATAAAATTTTGATAAGCCAGAGGCTGCCGAGACTGAACACAGGAAGGATACCGAGTAAGAAACTCCAACCGAAATAGAAGGAAAGAAGCAAAATACACCAATGACTGAAACATCAAATGTTCAAAATGTTCCAAAGACACAAGGTATAGAAAAATAAATGTTGAAGGAATAAAATCTAAAAGAGAAAGATGTAGAGAAAGAAGGAACAAAACAACATGAGGAAGTTAAAGCAGAGGAGAGTATAGCCGGTCACCATACCAAGTCATCAGATGCAACAATGGTATCACGTTCTAAATGCTCTACTAGAGAGAGCAAACTAATTGAGAAAAAGAAAAATAAAAAGAGGAGACATGTTATTGATTTAAGTAAGCCAATCATCATACCACCCGGAGACCCTAATATGATGAATCCCAAGTAATTTTGCATTTATGCAGAACTTATTGCTCAAAAGACTAAGCAGGACAAACTATTGGTGAAGAAGAAAAAGGTAGACATATTAGAAGATGTCAAAGAAGTTTTCCAGGAGATTATTCCTAAATTTAACATTGATGAGTCTGAGCCTCTACTAGACAAAATTGGAAATATAGTCCAACAAATCAAAGGACCCAACAAAGACATGAAAGAATACATGTTAAAAATTCACAAGGCATCTATGGAGAAGAAATTGATGAGGGACCTACTGCAAAATATTTCTATAGGAAAGGTAACTCTTTCTGAGTTATGTTCAAAATTTGAAGAAAAATTGCAATCCATTATTTCATTATTTCAAAAATTATGTATTATTTCTAACTTTACTAAGACATTAAGAAGAAGGAGGCAGATACTGAAAAAGATTTGGTTGAGCATCTTGCAAAGCTAACTACCAAGCCTGGAGAATTCCATACCTACTACTCAAAGATACAGGAACTCATGGGATTCCATCTCTCATTGAGACAGGAGGAAGATAAGATGAGATTAGAGTTTCTTGAATTACAAGCACTACTAATTCTCCATATGCAATCCATGCAGATACATTTGAAGAAAGGAAAAGAACTAGCAAGTTTTCCATACGTCAGCACCCAAGATACTATAGTTGATCTATCGGCAGAAATAAATGAACACAATGTTATATTATAGAATCTCTGAGACACTTGGAAGACTATACTAGCTGGAATACAACAAAGGTATAAGCACATTTTTGATATATAAGTTTTACTCTTGAGACTTTTTGTCAAAAAAGGGGGAAATATAGATAAATAGATAGTCAGATATAGATCTCTAAAAATTAGAAGAAGAAAAATGCAAATAAAGTCAATAAAAAATCAAAAAAAGTATATATGAGAAAATAAAAAAGAGGAGAAGAGTTGTACATAGTTTGTATAGAGAGTAACATCCAAGGGGGAGTTACTAATTTTGATGACTTTGAGGTTTTTGTTAAAATTCTCAACTAATGTCAAAGGGGCAGATTGTTATCTCTATGAATATTTTGTTGTCATTGGTTAAGGAAAAGTCATATGAGTCAGAAGATTCAATCGGTGAAAAGGAGAAAAGTAAATATTTTACCAGTCGGTAATGTACACTGAGCAAGCCAATGAAGTTGGTAAAGTGTACAATAGAGCTAAAGACACTACACCAAGAGGCTACATTTACCGAACACCAAGCGTATATGAAGTACACCGAGTTGACAATTACCAAGTACTAAAGATCAAGTTACCTGAGCAAAGAGAAGTTACTCTACTGAGTCACTTAATTAATTATAATGTGATAAGGATGCATTTAATAAATTGACATAGCATTAATTTTGATTCTACAATGCACAAAGGATAGTTTTTTACATGATCAATGATCAAGATAATTCAAAGAGAAGATCTAAGAAGCAGATTAAGCGGTTAATGAAAGTTTTTTATTTCCAAGAAAAACACCAAGTATCAAGGTAAAAGTGACACAGTCATCGAGCGGAAAAGAAGATCTAATGGTTCAAAACAAGTCATAATGGCCTAACACATAAGATTAAAAGGCAATAAATCTTATATTTAATGGATGATTTATAGAGAAGAAAAGAGAGACCAAGAGTGATGATACGGAGAAGGCTGATATTGTTAGTGAAAGTAAAAGGAGTTATTTAAAGAACAAAGATCAGAGCAGAGAGCACTAATAAGATATCTCACTACAGCAGATAAAATCCAAGAAGTGTTACAGTTTGAGATTGAGGTAACACAATATTTTAGAGCACATAGAGTCTGATCAACATTTGTTTTTGATGCAATATACAGACATTGTTAAATTGTTAATATTATTGTATTGAGAGATAAAAATCCCAATACTGGGTAGATCTTAACCAATCTAATATTTGTAAAATATTTAATAGGGTACATCTCTAAGTGTAGAGATTGTAAAATCCTCTAAAAAGGCAGACCTAACAAGTCTTTGTATACTCTTAACCAGGTACGCTATCAAAATGGCTAAACATTGTAAGCTCTAACCGAGCACCCTTTATACTGTAGTTAGTGAAGGTTGTGGGTATCATCCCCACCATAGTTTTTTCCTCTAACCAAGGATTTATGCGTAAAAAAAATCATGGATTTATGAGTTCTTTTACTTGAATATTTTGATGATATGTTTTATAATCTTTATATTAGTTTCATTTCAAGTTTTTGAATTCGGTAAATAACAAGCAGCAGTATATGGTTATAGACAGTTTCAGTTATAAAAGTTTATGTGGTACTAATTCACCCCTCCCCTCTCAGTCTCAACTTTCTATAGTCAGACCAATAATAATCTTCCATCGAGATAGGTGGAATTGGAATTTGAATTCCAATTCCACCAAAATTAAAATTGAAAATAGAATAGATTTGATGCACTATCAGGTCTGTCGAGTGAAATGAGGTTGCATAGTTTGTGATTCAATTGCATCAGAATTGAAAATAGAAAGGATTTGATGCACTGTCATGTCTGTCAAGTGAAATAAAGTTGCACAGTTCATGATTCATTTGCATTTGCAGGTAGATCTCGTTGGCGCATGGGGGTAGGGTTTTGAGACAGTGATTAGAAATTTTTTTTGAGGTCATTTGGAGGTATGCAATTCTCATTTCATTCATTAGTGACATTATAAGGTTAAATCAATATAATTTGGTTTGTTCTTATAGGGTATGCTCTTCTCATTTGAGGCTCACACTCCGCACAGGCAGAGTGGATGCTGGCCTAGAATTTGGTTTGTCACTTCATCATATAATATAGTAACCCTAATGTTTTGACACACAAATAACCCATTTTTTTTTTAATGATTGCTTATGGTGTTTTTAAATAAGCCTCAATCCCATAAACCCTAGAAGCTCTATACATTGAGACAAAAAATATTGCAGGTTGATTATTTATCTAAAAAGGACTAACATAAAAAGAGAAAACCTAAATGAGAAAAACCTCATTGTTATTTATTCTTGAGAAAAAACTCATTTTCTGATGTTTTAAATAGACATTTTCATCTACTCCAAAATATACAGCCATCCCAAAAATATATAGACTCCCATGCATCAAACTTCCTGCACACATCCCTTGTTAGTTTCAGCACTTTATTTTTGGTTTGCTAAATAGATAGCTGGATAGGTCTAGGTCCCTTGGTATTACTGTAAATAAGTTTCTTACAAAAAGGTTTGTTATTGCAGTAGACATCCTAGAATTACAACTAATTCCCTAGGGATATACTTCTTTCTGCTACACGATCAAAATTGTAGGCATTTATGTCTATGTCTGTTATATAGACTGTACATTATACCAGGAAGAAAACCAACTAAAAATAGAGATATGTATCACACTTGATCCAAACAAAAGAAGGGCCCCATGTACCTATCACAAGATACAAGTACATTTCTTTCACCTCGGCCCACGAAGGTCCTTGAATAGAGCACTATCAGGAGAGATGGGGATGTGTCTCTCCTCCACTTCCCTCTTCATACGCTTTGCATGTGCAACTCTAGATTTCAATGGTAAATCTCCTCTGCAATGTTTGTGTCCAAAATTCTAGCTATCTCCTCCACATATCTTACGTCCTTTGCATACCAGTCTTCTGTGACATCTAGTAGAGTGGGTAACTCTAGGTCATCCATGGTGATGTTATTTCCTTCAGGGACCCAGAACCCTTTGCATATTTTATAACCTTGGAGCCACTCAACAGTTGGTGGTGGCAAGAGGGAGGCAGCTTTATGTAGAAACATGAGGTTCATATCTATCAATTCACTCCTTCCTCTCAGTGCATCGCGCTCCATAGAAATGATTAGGGGGAACCTCCTTACCACACCCACAAACCCTCATTCTAGACCTAGGTAGTATTGTTTTGAGACTGATATCATCCTCTGTGCATCCACATTTTCCAGCATCACATCAATCTTGCCCAGTTATTTTTTCTTGTAAAGTATAAAACTGGATGGTCTCTAAAGGGTTTTTAACAATGGGGATTTGCATATAAAAGAGACCCTATGCCATATTTAACCACTTACATTTAATTGTAATGATAAGAAATGTGAATCTAGAAATGTTTGCAAAGAATAATGGTGTAAAATACATACCTCACATTATAGAAGATCTGAAAATACCCCTTTTCTGATGCCTATTTCAAGTTTTTGTAAAATATGCAGCCGGATGTGGAACAGAAATGCAGAGACAGAGAAAACCCAGAAATTTTTTCTGAATCTGGTTCAGGTCTGATTTTGACCCAAAAATGAATGTCACCTTTGACCCAAAATTTTTCATTCTAACCTAGAAAGTATGATTCTAACCCATAACAGAATGTCAATTCTGACCCAAAAATGAATGTTGCCTCTGACCCTGAAATTTTGATTCTGACCCAGAACATAATGTCAATTTTGACCTGCAACTCCTAAAACAATGACTATAGATATCTGAAAAAGGGTGCTTTGGGGTGGCTATATACGGTTTTTCCTTATTCAAACCCCTATTTTGGTGGTTTCCACCTCCACAAATAGCCAGATGTAATAGAATGTATGTATGTGTTTCTCTTAGGAAGAGATTTGGATGTATAATGCCAAGATCTAATGCTCTAGATTGAAACCCTAGAATGAATTGAAATGAGAAAGAAATGCATAGATTTTAATATGATAAATAAATCATACCAAGCCCCCAGGCTAAAGTACTCCTATCAAACTCACAATCTTTAATTTCTACCCCATGGTTGTATCATTTGAATGCTTAAATGTTGAAAATGGTAGATCCAAGAAGAAGGAAGGAAGGAAGAATTATTTCTTGCTCCAATAAAGATCCACAATAGCTCTCCACAAAAATTATTGCATGTATTAAGGAATCATCATATCTTCTCCTTCTATATCATCCTCTTTCATTCTTGCATCATCATCATCATGTCATACTCATAATTTTGTCATGTCCAAATGAAGGCAAAAGAGAGTGCTTATATAGAGATGTCAAGATAGACCTCCTAAGGAAATGCAAGGGACCCAAATTCAAATTTATCCTTGAATTATGGCCCAATTACAATCACAAACCAAGGAGGGGATGTATTAATTCAAATATTGGAGAAAACACTTTCACACCCATACCCAGGGGCCTATTTTTAAGTTTAGGGCCCCGATATGTTTCAGATCTGAAAGTAGGGACCAACACCCGATAGAGGTAAAAATAGACCTTGATCTTGACCTAGGTCAAGGTCAACCTTGATTCTGACCTAGGTTAGAATCAAACTCAACCCTAACCTGAGGTTTCAGGCAGGTCACCTTAAGAAATTTGCAAGATTCCCAAGTCAGCCGGGGACCTAGGAATGTGAGAAAACACACTAGAGTGATGGGGAGAGGCACACATGCCATAGATTAGGTATGATGAAGATTAGGAGAGAAATTATATAGGTTCTTCCTAAAAATAAAGCCATAGAGAGGGGAATTAAGGAGAATCCATACGATCCTAACCCTAATTTCACCTAGAAATGTAGAATCAAGTGCAGATGCATCCTAAATGCAAATCTAACATGCAAGTGTACTAAATGAGGGTGCTAAACCTACCAAAATAGAAGTGCTTCCATTTTAAGATGATACATTTAGCACCCACATTAGCTTATATATTACACTACGTGAATATGCAAGCTAAAGTAAGAAAACATCATGAAATAAAAATGATATAGCCAAGTCCTCAACGTAGAGATCCTGCAAGAAACTGTTAGTACATGCAACTTGCAGAACACAAGGTTAATGAAAATACATAGAGCACCTAAGAATTAGTAGGATGAATTTGAGAAGTGCATAGGGCCGCCTATTCCCCCTGTTTTAGCTTACTAATTTTGAAAGGTGAAACAGGGTGATAAGGTTAGACCTATACACTGGATATGCATTTTATTGAAAATTTCTTTCCTAAACTAATTAGAAGGATTCATAACCTTCCTAAACTGATTCAAGGGGTTAGGTATATGAAACATGATTCCAACTCCACTGAGAGAACTGAGAATGGAGCTACTAAACTCAAGTTATGATAAAAAAGAGTGAATGTCTATCTAAATGCATATAAAGGAAAATTCAAATTTAACCTAAGTAAATTCAAACAAAACCATAATAAAGCCCTAATTTGTAGCTATAAATAAGAGAAGGAAGCACTTACCTCCTCATTCTTACCATTTGCAAAGTTTAGGAAAAGATGCAGAATGTCGAAGAGAGAAGAACTTTGAGCAACCCACATGGAGATCTAGAGAGAGTGCCTAGCCAGCGGACAGCCACTTCCTGAGGTAAGCTCATTTTTTTTATATTTGTGGTCATAAAATTAATGTTTTCATAGGTAAGGTTGACCTTGACCCAAAAAGGTTGACCCTAACCAAGTTATGTCAACCTTAACCCTTTAAGGTCAACCATAACTGGGAAGATCTCACCCTTTCTGGGGATAAGGTCGACCCTAACCCAAAAAGGTTGACCTTGACCCAAAAAGGTTGACCTTGACCTGGTCAAGTGAGTATTATAGTTTCATAATGATAGAGTATTTATATGATGTTTTTTGTGCTGATAGGATCTTGTCCATCTTTGAGAGAACCCTTCGGAGGCTATTGCTGACTATCAAAGAGAACATGTCCAAGCTACAGTAGAATGAGATACAGATGTTGAGAGATGTGGGACTATACTGGGTAGCATTCCTACTATAGATGAGGTTTGATTGATCCATGATATCGGCCATGATAGAGAGGTGGGATGAGGATACTTGTTCCTTCCATATTCCCTCAGGAGAGATCACGATCACACTAGATGATGTGTATAGGATCCTATGACTTCCAATCCGAGGTGAGCCTGTCAGACCGAGAGTGCAGTGGGATCCTACTAAGATCCTCTTAGATGGGGAGTATTATTTAGGACAAGTGCCATAGATGAGGACCCAGGTAGATCAGATCATTCTATTAGCCATACTAGCAGGCCTGACACCTTTGGTACAGAAAGTGATGTTGCGTATACTCTCTTTAGTTGTAGTACCAAACATAAAGGGTATAGTATTTTTAGCACCATTTACTTATCTTGTACGCAGCATGAAGGGCGACAAGAATGTCTTCTCATGGGGTCACAGCATGTTAGCCCATATCTACCATGAGTTGTGTTAGTTAGTGAGATACCAGCATAAGAGTCTCACAGTATGCACCTTGCTACAGGTTTGGATGTTTGAGCATTACACACGTGCATGACCACAAGGTATTCCAGTGACGGTAGATGTGAGTACACTAAGAGCCTTTTCTTACCCACCAGCAGATGTCTGGAAATATGAGGATATCCTCTTTCGGAGAGTATGCCTTGAATGTGTACCAGGTATTGATGTGATATAGAGACCATTCTATTAGATGACATAATGGCCAAATACTTGACACCAGCTAAGACACTCACAGCAATGCAAGCTGCTAGAGGGTCCTACTAGTCATGCAGTGATGTCATATTACTATGACAGAGTGATGAGATAGTTTGGTCTGATACAGGGGGTCCCCAAAGCACTACCTTGATACATACACCCGACCATATACTATCAAAGACATAGCACTATACACCGACCTACAGTAGAAGATATTGTATATAGCAAGATAGATGAGACCGAGGATACAGAGGTAGCTCCCGATGTATCCTATTCAAGTGTTAGCAGAGAGTATATCAAGTATTGGAGTCTATGGGGAACCCATCCCATCTTCCCTGATGACTATCCCACAGGTGATCCAGGTCTCTCAGAGAGGACACACTGAGGTAGTGACATACCAGTGGAGGAGGAGGAGGATCAGAGAGATGAGGAGGAGCCCATCTCTAAGGGAGATCCTATGGAGGAGGAGAGAGTGGAGGAGACAGAAGAAGAGAGAGTAGAGGAGATGCCCCCAGGCGATAATATAGGTGTAGATGAGTGTGTTGTATATGTTGTAACATTGAGATCATCATGACCTCCCCACCCTCATATAGAGACACCACCACCGACACCCAAACATAGCGAGTGCAGAGAGAGAAGTCACTCCGTGCCCCCACCATCTAGATCCTTTGGTGATGCCCAGGAGAGAGATCCAGGTATGAAACATGCAATATATTTGGATATTTTAACTGAATGTTTTTAAAAACAAGTATTAAAAGATAAATATGTTTGAATTATGCACCTAGTGTAGCAGAGTGGAGGAGATTTATATTTGAGGTCTTGAAGGATACATGTATATCCTACCAACTGCCAACTAGCAAGTGAGATTCCCTCATTGGATAGAGAGATCCTGGCAGACATGCAGATTTTTTTGCATGCGTCTAGCGAGAGCTAAGGTTATGCAGAGAGAGAAGAGAAATTAATGGCTGACCTCCAGAGATCCCAAGAATGTAACTATGAAATGAGCATGTCGAGGAGCCACACACAGACTACCGTACCAAGATCTTCAGCTTCACATCATAGATCAGAGAGAGTTGGGAGCCATCAACCCTTAGAGCATAGAGACAGAGATTGATAGATAGGGCACATGTGCCATATATGTATCAAACTCATAGAAGTTATATATGAAAAAATTTCTTTGCCCAGTTAGTTTTGTGATTGATTACTGTATTTTTCACCAATACATAAAACTTAACAGAAAGAAAGAACAAAGTCATGTATGAATGTATTCAAATCACATAACCTATAAAACAGACATAACTATTCTATAAGGAATACATAAATACACAAATAAAGAATGATATACAAGGGATAATAACGTTTGAGATGCATAATATTAATAGGTTCCTTAAAAGGGACACCATTCATATTAGCAATCTTATAAGCACCTGAAGAAAAGTCCTCCATTACCACAAAAGGTCCAAGCCAATTAGGGCTAAACTTCCCTTTTTCACCAGGTAAAGCATTCACATTCCTTTGATTCTCATACAAGACTAAATCACCTACCGAAAATGATCGTTCAATCACCTTATGATTATATTGTTTCTGAAGTGATTTATGGTAAGCCTTTATATGTTCCAAAGCATTTATCTATTGTTCATCCAACATTTCTAATTCTTGTAATCGTTGTTCCCAAAAATTATCCGTGTGGATTATCCCATGAAATGAAACACGCAAAGAAGGTATTTCTAATTCTAAGGGCATAATAACATCAGTATCATAGACAAGATTATAAGGAGTACCTATGGCAGTATGAACACTAGTCCTATAAGCCCATAAAGCATAGGTAAGTTGGGTATGCCAATCTTTCGCATGCTTATTAACTATTTTCCTTAAGATTTTCTCAATAACTTTATTTGATGCTTCATCTTGACCATTATATTGAGGATAGTAGGTGTGTGCTATAATTGTGTCACACTTCTATGAATCCTTACATTCAAGAACACTCAAGAATGAGGTCTCAAAAATTGATCCATAGCTCCCTAGGCATAGAGTGCAAGGGTTTTTAGAACGCTCTCAGCTAGAGCTATTAAGCCTATAACCTTGCTAGTAAACCATGCAATGGGAGATTCAATGAAGACAAGGGAAAGAATGCCAATATCCTCAAGAATCAAGAATGAAATGCAATGCAAGCTAGATTAAGATGAATATGCAAGCTAAGCTATGAAAATGAAAGAACAAGTATTACAAAGCCTCCTAGTTAAGCTAGATGTATTAATCTAAAACATAAAGTAAATCTAAGCTAAGAATGCCATGATAATGCAAGAAATGAAACTATGATAACATGTAGATGCAAAAGCCAAGAATGTTCCAAATCTTCAAAAAGCTCCAAAGTGACATAGAAAACCTGCAGCATAACATTAGCATCAAAACCTAAGATATAAAAATGAAGGAGAGAGCTCTCCTTTTATAAGAAATGAGATGAAATGGACCATTGAGATTAAGAGGCAAAAGTCTTAATCAAGG
>MU227574.1:2391168-2405878 GCA_018584345.1 Thuja plicata | reverse complement strand
TTATGATTTGATCAAGGAAATTGATATAATTGATATTGTTGATATTTGAAAATATTGATTCAGGGATTTGATAAATTGAGAAATGGGGCCCAAAGTCTAGGCGACCATTTTAGGGTGTATACAGTAGAGAGTAGAAAATCTATGTTGAATACGATATTTCTCCAAGAATTTTGTGACTTCTTTATTCTTGAAATAAGTGTCGTTATCTGAAACTATCATTGAAGGAATACCAAATCATGCTATAATATGATTAAGGATGAAATCACAAATAACATTCACGGTAGTAGAACAGAGAGGAATAGCTTCCACCCACTTCGTAAAGTAATCTATAGCTGTCAGGATGTATGTATGTCCTTGACAAGAAGCTGGTGAGATTTTTCCAATAAGATCAAAATCCCAAATACTAAAAGGCCATGGAGAAACTTTATTACGAAGCTCACGAGCAAGAGCATGAATTAAATTACTATGCTGCTGACATTGAGGACACTTATTAACAAACATGAAAGAGTTTTGTTCCATTTTTTCCCAATAATATCCCATTCTAAGAAGTTTTTTAACGAAAGATTTCCCACCAAAATGCCCCCCACAAGAACCAGAATGAGCTTCTGCTAAAACTATCAAAATTTCAGTTCTACCAAGACATCTTAATAGAAAACCATTATAAGAGCATTTGTAAAGCATATCTCCTAGAATGATATAAGTGATGCAAGCTTCCTAATACGATTACGCATGTTCCTTATTGTTGATTCTGAAAAAGTACTATCTTTCAAGAAATGAATGATATGTGAATATCATTCATCCAAATGCAAGTTAAAATAATCAGCACTAACCTTATTAGAAATTGCAAAGTGTTTAAGAGTATGTATATTAAATTGAAAGTCTTCAACATTATTCTTGAGACAAACCAAAGAAGTTTTGCTTGCCATGGTGTTTGCATGTCAATTATCTTTCCTAGGTAAAGTCTAAATCGTATAAGAAGATAACTGTGAAAGAATATCAAGAGCCAAATCTCTATATTGTGTAATTTTATCATTCTTAGTTTGATAACCTCCTTTAATCTGTTCCACAATCAATTGCGAATCCCCATAGATTTCCAATTAATATGAAGGGATGAAGCTGCTCGTAAGCCAGCTATAAGAGATTCATACTCTGCCACATTGTTAGTACAAGGAAAAGTCAATTTATATGACATAGGGATTGGTTATTTCATAGGATGGATCAAGATAATGCCAATACAAGAATTTATCTTACATCTAGAACCATCAAAATATAATTTCCAAACATCCTCTTGCTTAATAGCTAGAATGCTCTCATTAGGAAATTCTATTAAGGTAACGCATGTATTAGAATGAGAACAAGGAGCTTCATCTAAATAATCAGTTCAATCTTGTCCTTTAATTGACTTTTGAGAAATGAAATTAAGATAAAATTCCATAAGTAACATCACCCACTTTGTCAGACGGCCAGAGAGATCAGTCTTTGAGAAAAGGTGTTTTAGAGGATCAAATTTAACAATCACATTGACCTCAACATTCAATAGGTAATGCCTGATTTTTTGACAAGCATAAACTAAATCCAAGCATTATCTTTTCAAGTCGGTATATCTCATTTCATAATCAAGTAAAGTCTAACTAATGTAGTACACCGGTCTTTCCTTACCTTCACTATCATGTTGAGCTAACAACACACTCACGACATTCGGAGTAGCAGAAGTATATAGATAAAAGGGTTTATTAAATTGAGTAGATTATAAAATAGGAGGATTGGTGAGATAATTCTTAAATTTATCAAAGGATTGTTTAAATCCCTCATTCCAAGAAAAAATGGTATCTTTCCTAAGCAATGAAGTGAAAGAAACAATTCTATCAGCTAAGTTAGAAACAAAGTGACGAATAGCTTGAATGTTTCCTTGTAAACTTTGTCATTGAGAAATGTTCTTAGGAGGAGGAATGTTAACAATAACATCAATCTTTTCATAATCAACCTCTATGCCTCGCTTAGATATTATAAATCCTAATAATTTACCAGAATCAACTCCAAAGGCACATTTCTTAGGATTCAATCTCATATTATAACTCTTGATTCTTTCAACTATTTGTCATAAAATAATAATATGATCCTCTCTTTGTATATATTTTGCCGAGATATCATCCACATAATCTTCCAGAATCTTATGAATGTAATCATGAAAAATCAAAGTCATAGCGCGCTAATAAGTTGCTCCTGCATTTCTAAATCCAAAGGGCATCATGACCCAACAAAATGTTCCCCAAGGTGTTATAAATGCGGTCTTAAGTTGACCTTTGATAGGAATAAAGATTTGATTACAACCCAAAAAAACATCCATAAAAGACAATAAAGCATGTCCCATTGTCGAATCCACAATCCTATCAATATTAGGTAATGGGAAATCATCTTTTAAGGATGCCTTATTTAAATATTGAAAGTTAGTGCACATCCTTATCTTATTTTCTCCTTTATAAATAGCCACGATATTGGAAATCCATTCAGAGTAATCAATAGAGAGGATGAACCCAACACCTAATAATTTTTCAATTTTGGCCTTAAATAATAAGGCAATGCCTGGATTCATCTTTCGGATTTTCTGTTTCACAGATTTAGCATTAGGTTTGAGAACAATATTCTCAGTAACAATCTTAGGATCTATACCCAGCATATCTGAATATGTCCAAGCAAATATATCCTTATATTCAAGCAAGAGGGAAACCAACTGGTCATGTTCATCTTGATTCAAACATTTCCCAATTTTGATTGTCTTGTCAGAGTCATTCACATCCACTTGAACTTCAATAGTCTCAGTTATTAACAAATTACTTTGCATGGGAGAATCCATTGGCAAAGGAGAAATATCTTGTTCATCATGTTCTCCAAAATAGGCTTCATTATTCAGACAATAGGGCTTTCTTCTTTTATGATGAAACATATGTAGATCCTCATAAGCCCCTAAAAAATCTACTAGGGCTTCATCCTCAGGAAAAATATCCAAACTAGGTTTTTGATCCATGTCGAGGAGAAGTGGATTAACCAATTTCAAATGTCCACCACAGATGTGATTGACATTAAGAGGAAAATTTGATGGTTGTTTATAAGGATTGAATCCTAACCCATAAGCATAATCATAAACTTCCTTGTCCAAGGGCACTTGTATGCCTTGTTCATATTTACCACATCCTTTCCCGTTGAATCCTGATTTCTTGAGTAGATGATAACCAAAACCATATCTATCGGCCATATCACATTGAGTCAAAGGAGCGGCATATGTCACAATATCATAGCAATCTGGTTTTATTGTCTCAATTATTTCTTCAATTGAAGCAGCAAAAAAGTTACTTTTTATTTCCTCAAAAAGTGGGGAAGGAGTAAAAACTTGTTTTTCAAACCCACTTTGTTGTTTCATAAATTCTAAATCAGAAACTTTATATTCTCCCATAAAAATAGGATTAAAATCCAATGTTCCCCAATCATCTCTAGTCAAATAAGAAGATGGAGTTTTAGTTTGTTTATCCTCAGGTGGATTCTCAGGTTCCTTACTTGGTTGTATAGGTTCAGAAACCTTGGCATATTCCACATTTAAGAAAGGATTCAGCACATCATCTGCATGTAGTGTATACATCAAATTATTATAAATGAACCTAACCTTATGATGAAGAGTAGAAGGAACTGCATGCATAGTATGTAACCAAGGTCTTCCTAACATAAAGTTATAATTGAGAGGTCCAGGCATAACATGAATAGGTGTGTTGAGAAGAACTGGACCAACCTTAATAGGTAGCATAATAATTCCCAAAGTTTTCTTTGCAATATTATCAAATCCATGAATAGGGACATTATCTGATTGAATAGTTGTAAGATCAGCCTTAATTTCCTTAAGCATATCCATGCTACAAATATTAAGCCCAAATCCATTATCGATTAATGTTCTACGAATGATACTCTGATTAATAGAAATAGCAACCATAAGAGCATCATATTGATTCTGCACCTCAACATAAGGTAAATAATCATTGGTAAACACAATAGGAGGTATAGAAGGCATAGTATGCATGCACTCCAAAAATGAATTAATATTTTCTTGCTCAGGAGGCGGAGCAGGAAGAGTAGATAAAGATTTTTTTAAAGCCTCATGATATGTCAGAGAAGTTTGAAGCAATTCCCATAAAGATATCTTAGCTGGAGTAGCGCGTAATCGTTCAACTAAGTCATACTCCTTAAAGGAAGAAGGTAACCTAGGTACTTGAGGAAGCACGGGTTGAGAAGGAGGTAAAGAATCTGGAACAGTAGGTTGATGATTATTCTATGTACGATAAGTATGTGAAATAGAATCTGTGTTATCAAATAAATCCAAAGGATCTCTAGGTTTACCCTTAATAGTTATTCGAGGACATCCTTTTACCGTCATCAAAGGTTTAGGATATAACATTCTAGGTCCATCAATGTTGCAAATAGTGGACCATGAAGGTAACCATGCACACACCCTATGGTAAAGGTCAATTGGAGAGGTTGTGGAGGAGGATGAAATAGGAATAGGATCAATGGAGATCTCATTCGAACCATTTTTATCCTCACTTCCATGTACCTCATGAAGGGATCTATCCTCTTGTGCAATAAAAGCCTCAGCAAAGTATTCAAAACAAAATTCATACATGTTGAACACAAAGTAAAATTACAAGCATGTAAATGTGTTTGTGTTTTTAAATAAATTTTGTAATTTTTATATATTTTTGAAATATGAATGCAAGAGCATAAAATAAATATACTTCTATATGCATGCAAGATCTAACATAAAATGTAAATCTAACACCAAAAAGAAAGAGTTGTCTTCACGTTGGGTTCACCAAAATGTAAAGTATAAAATTGGATGGTCTCTAAATAGGGTTCTTAACAATGGGGATTTGCATATAAAAGAGACCCTATGCCATATTTAACCACTTAAATTTAATTGTAATGATAAGGAATGTAAATCTGGAAATGTTTGCAAAGAATAATGGAGTAAAATACATACCTCACATTATAGCAGATCTGGAAATACCCCTTTTCTTATGCCTGTGTCAAGTTTCCAGAAAATCTACAACCGGATCTAGAGCAGAAACACAGAGACGGAGAAAACCTAGAAATATTTTCCGAATCTGGATCAGGTATGATTTTGACCCAGAAATGAATGTCATCTTTGACCCAAAATTTCTGATTCTGACCCAAAAATTCTAATTCTGACCCAGAATAGAATGTTGATTCTAACCCAAAAATGAATGTCACCTCTGACCTAGAACAAAATGTTGATTCTAACCCAGAAATGAATGTCGCCTCTGACCCAGAAAGTCTGATTCTGACCCAGAATAGAATGTCAATTCTGACCTGCAACTCCCAAAACAACGACTGTAGATATCTGAAAAAAGGTGTTTTGGGGTGGCTATATAGGGTTTTTCCTTAGTCAAACCCTCATTTTGGTGGTTTCCACCTCAATGAATAGTCGGATGTAATAGAATGTATGTGTGTGTTGCTCTTAGGAAGATATTTGGATGTGTAATGCCAAGATCTAATCCTCTAGATTGAAACCCTAGCATGGATTAAAATGAGAAAGCAATGCATAGATTTGAATATGATAAAGAAATCATACCAAGCCCATAAGGCTAAAGTACTCCTATCAAACTCACAATCTGCAATCACTACCCCATGGTTGTATTCTTTGAATGCTTAAATGTTGAAAATGGTAGATCTAAGAAGAAGGAAGGAAGGAAGGAAGAACTCTTTCTTGCTCCAATAAATATCCATAATAGATTGTCCACAAAAATGCTTGCATGTATTAAGGAATCATCATATCTTGTCCTTCTATATCATCTTATTGCATTCTTACATCATCATCATGTCATAATCGTAATTTCGTCATGTCCAAATGAAGGCAAAAGAGAGTGCTTATATAGAGATCTCAAGATAGACCTCCTAGGGAAATGCAAGGGACCCAAATTCAAATTTTTCCTTGAATTATGGTCCAATTACAATCACCAACCAAGGAGGGGATGTATTAATTCAAATATCGGAGAAAACACTTTCTTACCCGAACCTGGGGACCTATTTTTAAGTTTAGGGCCCCGATATGTTTCAGATCTGAAAGCGGGGACCAACACCCAACAGAGATCAAAATCAACCTCCTCAATTTTGATCTAGGTCAGAATCAACCTCAACACTGACCTGAGGTTTCAGGCAGGTCACCTTAAGAAATCTGCAAGATTCCTAGGTCAACAAGGGACCTAGGAAGGTGAGAAAACACACCAGAGTGTTGGAGAGAGGCACAGAGGCCATAGAAGAGGTATGATGAAGATTAGGAGAGAGATTACATAGGTTCCTCCTAAAAATAAAGCCACTAAGAGGGGAATTAAGGAGAATCCATAGGATCCTAACCCTAATTTCACCTAGAAATGGAGAATCAAGTGCAGATGCATCCTAAATGCAAATCTAACATGCAAGTGTACTAAATGAGGGTGCTAAACCTACCAAAATGGAAGTGCTTCCATTTTAAGATGATACAGTTCTTCAAGACCCTCTGGCACAAGTTTTTTGTGTGAGCTTTAGAGACTCCTCAGGTGAGGGCAAAGGATAAGAACATCCTCGTTAAATTTGTGTTGACTATGTACCTGTGATAGGTGTATAGACATTCTTACCCTAGAACTTCTTTCACCACATGCAGAATGAGAGGGTGTTTAATAGATAGCATTCGCATTAGCCTTTTGTCTGAGGCATCACCTAAAAAGGCTACCATTTTTCATGTCAACTCTAGACAAATTGGAGTGTCCATTGCTCTAATTATTATATGCCACAGAATATTGAAAATGACTCATCATCCTCATATTGTCATGGTTATATATGAGAGACCACTTGTCATCATTAATCTCATATCTTGCCAAATCTAGTCACAGATTCCCAACATAAAGTGGTTGTCAATTCCATCATTCCTTGCATCTCATTAATAACTGCTTTGGTGCAACGTGTCACAGGGAGGTACATTCTCTTTGGTGTCACTAGGCTCAATACATGTAGATTGGGTTGCTCTCTTGTGGGTGATGACGATGTATACTATATACCCTATCGAAATGTGTGAAAATATGTGTCATCCTTTGGGGATTCCATTAGTAAGTGTATCATGGCATCATGTCATAATTGTATGAATTATGAATCTTAATTGCTTTCGGGCCACTTGGTGAGTTGGACAAAATTTTATACGTATAGCATAATGATAAGATGTTTGTATCATCCCTACCTTGGAGACAATCTATAAGATATGTGTATCCATTCTCATTCATATGTTGGATAATGATAATAGAATGATTTTATTATTGCTTGTTGATATTATCCATTGTCATTCATATTATTATTCATTGTGAGTCATAATAGAGAAATGCATGATTCCTATAGTTTTGACTATGGTAAGCCATCCATAACCAATATGTGTTAATCTATAGTAACTAGTATAATGTGGTATATGGATCATGAAAGATTATCCATTATGCACAGTCACAACTATACCCCATGATACTAGTTTTATAAAGACTTACCAGAGTCAGATCTATATGAATCATGAGTTTCTCTATTAGATGCCTTCAATAATAATATCAATGACAATGACTAATAATTTCGACGACATAAAGTATGTGTTGGAGAAATTTACATAAATTGTACTAGCTAGAGTAGCAATATACAAAAACTATATCTGCTCCATTTATGATTAGATGGTCTGCCCAAATCACCATTGACCAATATAACTTTGATTGATTTCCTAATGCAAAAGTTCTAACAAATTCAACAGGTATAGAGAATAACCAGCTAGGAATGAAGATACAAACAAAAGAATTATATTACAAACAATAGCCATATTATATGGAACAGAATCATGTTGTTTCATTTCTTTTTTTGTCTCTCTCTTGCTGCCTAATAGTGGCTATTTTGTATCTCAAATCTTCATCTATGTCCACATTCTAGGTCATTGATGGATCTTAACAAAAATATAAATGTTCAAGGATGCATAGTTAGGAAGACCACAGTCACTTGTCTTCTTGTAGTTATTATTTCTTTCCTTGTGATAGCCAAAGCAGTGTCTGCACAAGAAGGTAGATGAAAAATGTGTAAGAAAAGAAGAGATAAAATTGGTTTTTATAAACGCATTATTCATTCCAATGAGGTGGATTTTCATGACCAATTTTTCATGAGTATAGGAGCCTTCTTTTGGCTAGTCATTATTCTAAGGCAAAAAGGAAGTATTATAGATACGATAAACATAACGTTAGAAGAAGAACTAGTGATGTTCCTCCACACACTTGGCCACAATTTGAGGAATCGTAAGATTGCCCATAACTTTGGCCACTCATGAGAGACAGTAATATGATACTTCCAAAAGGTATTGATGGTTGTCTTATCACTCCATGCGGACTATTTTTTACCACCTGGTACAAACACTCCTCCAGAAATTAGTGAGAAGCACCGTTTTGATCTGTACATCTCCTAGTGGTACAAATTTCTTTGTTTAGTGTTAATCCTATTATTGCGTGTTCATTTGATTGTATTTTTTCTTTGCATATAATTTTGTTGGATCAATTGATGCAACCCATATGCCAGTCACTTTCAATGTCGACATTCAGAGTAAATATTGTGATAGAAAAGGCAACTTGTCACAAAATGTTATGGGTGTCTATTCGTTTGATTATAAGTTTCAATACATTCTTACCCATTGGGAAGGGTCTGTTGCAAATAGTCATGTTCTAGCTTCAGCTCTCTCGAGATCAAATCCCTAGTATGCCAAACCATAGTGTAATATAGTAAATAATATGATAAATAATTTATACAATATACTTTTCACGTTTATACAATAAACCACAGTGTATGTTTCATGTTTTAACAATATACTTTAGTTTGGTAGGAAAATATTATTTAGTCGATGTTGGATATCCAAATGTACCAGGATTTCTCTCTCCTTATCGGTGTACACATTACCACCTGAAGGAGTTTTCAAGATAAAACCCGATAAACAGTCCACAAGAGTTGTTTAACCACCGACACTCCTCACTTAGAAATGCAATAGAGCGTACCTTTGGGATTTTGAAGCAACATTTTCCCATCCTGAGGCATGCAACATCTTATCCAATCATGACATAAGCACATATTTTTTTAGCATGTTGCATACTACATGACTTGATTACTATAGAGGAAGGTGTTCCATCCGAAGTAACTATTGAAGAGGAAGATGATCGTGATGGGATAAATGTACCAATTCTTGAGACATATGCGTTGATTCAACGTGATAGGGATGGTTGGGGGAATTTTAGAGATGATATATCTATTAGGATGTGGGAAGACTATATACATCGAGAGTTGTAGTTCTAGGGGACCTTTCTTTGTTCTAAAATGTACTTGAATGCAGATACAATTATATGCATGATGGTTTCGTTGTTCTTTTGTTTGTATCTTCATTCCTAGTTTGTTATTGTCTATTCCTCTTAAATTTGTTAACCCTGTTGCATTAGGAAATATAAATGGAATACACCAAGGAGTACCAAGTGATGAAGATTAATTATATTATTCTAATGGTGATGCTAAAATCATGTATTCTAATAGTTCACATATAGAAAATTCTTTGAAACAAATGAAGCCTACAATCCATTTTTCTGATGATACTCCTTGGTGTATTCCATTTATATTTCCATTTTTTCTGATGATAATTCTTAGTGTGATTTTATAGAATTTTAATTGATGTGACATATGTTTGATTTATTTATTGTATATATAGTTTTATTGAGTTATTTGTACTTTCAAGTTTTATTGAGTTATGGTTTTATTGAGTTTTGACATCTACATTTATGTTAATTAATCTCTCCTTTGCCAATATATAAATCCAATTGTTATCATCCAGCTCTTCACCAATCAAAAGACTAGGCCATTCGACCCTTATAAATTCTAATCAATATTGCAAATGGAAATATAATTAAATCTTTTCAATTCCTTCAAGGATGAAATTCAATGGAAGAAAGAAGTAATGAAAAGCCCTATATTATCCTTACAATTATATATGTGGAATGCTACAGGAACATTCAAGAATGTATTTAAAATAATCATTTTCTTTCTATCACACATTAAGAAAATTTATGAGAGGTGATTTTAATTTGTAACCAAACAAACATGCATATATAGGGAATGTAACCATACAAAATGAGTATGCAGATTGTTTGACGAGGAGTCTAGAGAAAATGTTTACTTACAAGTAAGCCCTTGTTTGTTTGACAAAATGCCTCCAGATATTTCAGTGCTCAAGAAAGATTGCTTCTATTTGGTCCTTGGTTTCAAGTTCAATTTGCACATGTTCTCCTATGCTACCAAAAAAAAATTGTTGGAGTTTATTGGACGATGGATAAATATCTTCACAGATTTATAGTTGGTTATGATCTACCAAATTGTCATATTGCTTCCTTGGATTTGGTGATTTATGTGTTGATTCCTTAACCAAAAGCATTATACTTAGGGTTCATAAAGTTATTGAACCAAATTCATCATGTGTATATAGTGTATAATCACTGCAATTATCACTAATAACAGCTGCTATAGGTTATGTCGTTCACACAACTCATGATGAGAATGGATGATCAGGTTCAAGTGAGCCAAGTATCTTCTTCTTCGAGGAAGGTTATCTAGACAAGAGAAATGGAACGAAATTTTCTAGACTTGCTCCATGAGAAAGTTCAGCTAGGAAGAAAAGGTGAAGGGGGCTTCAAAAAAGCAACATGGACCGCCATTGAGAGGAGGTTGATCGGGAAGATGAACCTCAATCTATCAAAGGAAAATTTCAAGAACAAGCTGAAAACATGGAAGAAAGATTTTAGAGTTATGAGAGAGTTGAGGAATATGAGTGGTTTTGCATGGAATGAGAGTAAAAAATGTGTGGATGTTGATGACAGTGTCTGGGACGAGATTTTGAGGGTAACGTGCTCTTTCGAATCTGTTGATTTAAGTAATATTGTATTCTTTTTAAGTTCGTAATGAAAGACAAACATTTAATTCATTCATTATACCAACATGCAGAGAAAAGAATTAAGAAATGCCAAATTGTATAAGAGACAGCCCTTCCAATACTGCAATGACTTAGCCTTTATTGTGTGTAATGAAATAGCTGAAGGTACCACAGCTACGATGGCTCAAGAGACAGAAGAAAGGCACCATATGGATGAGGGCGTCCATCTGGATTATGATGAGGATATCCCTATCAATACACATCTTGAGACTACAGCTGATTTGGGTGATGAATTTTATCATTCCAATCAATCTAGTGCAAGTGGTAGGAAAAATCCTTCAACACCATCATCAAGGAGGGGAAAGAGGAGGAAGGCAAGCATGGCTGGTTTGTTGGATGTGATTTTTGAAACTATCAACAAACTACATGAGGGCCTCAGTATGCCTCAAATTATCAAAGTGGAAAAATATGATTTAGATAACATTTTAGATAGTGTGTATGAGGCCCTCAAAGCCATCCCTAATTTGAGTCAAGGTACTATGGTGAAGGCATATGATACTTTCATGGTTGAACCTGAAAGAGCCAAAGGGTTCTTGAGAATGACTGAAGCGGAGAGTCGAGTATATTGAATTGAAGTTTGGAGATGTGTAGTTTATTTTATTTTAGTTTAAGCCTTCATATGTAAACATTGGCAAGGTTAGCCAAGATATTTGTTATATCACCAACATACAATTGATATCGGTGTTTGACATTGTTTTATTTTTATAATATATACATATTCTTATAATCTTGATACTCAAATCATGTGTTTTGATAGTTCACATATGGCTAGTCTTTGCCCAAATCATCATTGATGATTATAAAGATAGGTAGTTTAGAATTTTGTTTTCATATATTGTTGATCTTTTCCCAAATCACTGTTCATGATTAAATTACTACTCCAGCTTGTACAATTTTTGTAGATTGCTCCAACACCTAATTTTTTGCTTGGCATCATATATACATGTGTTCATGAAGAATTAAAAATGGATATGCTGATATTAATGTATAATGCCTCATGATTGTATATTGTTCATGATTTTAATTATTTAATGTAGAGTTAGTTCACACATGCCAAATGATTTTAAACTGTTCAATTGTATATTGTTCATGATTGGCATTATTTTGTTATGTGTTATATGTCTATACCTCTTGAATTTGTTAGCCTTGTTGCATTAGAAATTTTAAATGGAATACACCAAGGAGTACCACGTGATGAAGATCAATTATACTGATAAATTATGTTGTTATAATGTTGATACTCAAATCATGTGTTATAAAGTATGAGAACTGTATATTTCTAATTCTTCAAACTATTCTAATAGTGCACATATGGATGCTCTTCCCAAATCACCATTGACAATTAGAAAGATGGGTATTTTAGATTTTTGTTTTCATATATATAGCAGATATAATTTTTGAAATTACTACTCCAGCTTGTACAATTTTTGTATATTTCATATAAAGAGGTTTAACTTTTGTAGCAATTTACAAAAACTACAAGTTGGAGTAGTTTATGAAATTGCTACTCCGTCTTGTATAGATTGTGTACATTTCTCCAACACCTACTTTTTTGCTTGGCGTCATATATACATGTGTTCATGAAGAATTCAAAATTGGTAGTTCTGAGACCACATATGTTGATATTAATGTTTAATGTATGATGATCGTATGTTGTTCATGATTTCAATTATACAGCCTATAGTTCATTTTTATTATGATACTCCTCGATGTATTCCATTTAAATATAAACAGGTTAAGAATGATCAGGATATGGGAAGCTTGCTCGTCGACTACATGGTGAAAGGGCTTAGTTTTCTCTTGTATTTTTTTTACTTAACGGTGTGTTTTCACACCACCATTCTGTTCTAGGATTTTGTTCTTCCCCATCTTCTATGTCTTGCTATAGATTGTTAAGTTTTTAGGATGGCTGCAAATGTAATAACACTCCATGTATGTATTTTCCAAATGCAACAATCTCTTTTTCATTTATATTAGGAATGAGGCTAGGAGAGACATGTCCCTTCATGGGACATGTCTATTCATTATTATTTATAAGAAAGGACATGCCTCTTCCCATTAATCATAATTTAATCAATCTTATAATGTTTCATCAATCAATTATCAATTAAGAATAATTTAATAATTTAATATTGAATATTAAATTTCATATGATTAATAAAAATATAACATGTATAATATATTATTATTAATCAACATGTATTATATATATTCTAATGATCATATGATTGAAGCTACAAATATTAACACTCACTCTTAGCTAGGGAGGATGATCAAACAGAATTTGTAGTGGTCTCCTGTGTCAACACTTATGACCCTCGCCATAGCTATACAAAACATCAACACTCCCTCTTAGCTAGGGAGGATAAATCAATCCAATGTCAACACTTATATGACACTTGATAACATCAATCATATGATGTAAGCAATAAAAGCATTATCCTCATGATGTAATCAATAGAAACATAGTTTTAAGATGTGGATTGCCTCCATCGATGATTCTATCCACAAGCTCTCGTGTGGATTGCCTCCATCGATGATTCTATCCACAAACGCACGAGCTTTAGAGTGGATTTCCTCCATCGATGATTCTATCCACAAGCTCTCATGTGGATTGCCTCCATCGGCGATTCTATCCACAAACTCACGAGCTTTAATGTGGATTGCCTCAATCGGCGATTCTATCCACAAGTTCCTAGGTGGATTGCCTCCATCGGCGATTCTATCCACAAGCTCTCGTGTGGATTGCCTCCATCGGCGATTCTATCCACAAACTCACGATCTTTAATGTGGATTGCCTCAATCGGCGATTCTATCCACAAGTTCTATCTATTGTGATATGTTTCAGTCATCACAAGATGTTTATCATAATAGAAGGTCAAGTTATTGTAAGATCGTCACCTTTCAATAACTCTTACAAATACAAGTGATAATCATTTGGAAGTCGTCACTTCCTAGTGATGTACACAAGGGGCAGGCCCGTTAAAAATATGGAGTCACACGCATGACACCCATCATGCCTCAACCCAGAGGGTGAAAACAAGGGATTTCACCTTGAACTTCTCTCATAGAGAAGAACTCATTGAGAAGATATTAATCTGTTGATCATCCAAGATTGCTTAAGATGAACTGTCAAACTCCCTCTGAGTCTGATATCAATCTTCTTAGCTCCTCGTCAAAAGATACTTTTGAAGATTTAGACTCCCTCTGAAAACAATTTCTTGTGCTTATGTCCTGAAGGTATGTCAGAGAGAGATTACAAATAGCTTATAAACTAAACTATATCATACAGAAATACCAAAGATAGAAGCATACAATATTTCACTAGCCAATATTATAGCATAAATTTAAAACTCAATAATTCATGTGCATTAATAAAACATGGAATACTTATGTTAAGTTTCAAATATTTCCTTTTGTAAGGTGAGCCCATATAGGAAATATCAACTCTCATCACACTTTGAAGTTGTTTTTACAGGACACAGTACAGGAGATCATAATGTTATCCGTGCTAACCATGTCGACGACCTTCATGTAGAGCGACAACCTAGAGTGGATGATCACCATTTTCTCACTCTCCACTAAGGATGGTTCAAATGGAAATGTAACATTGGTTATTATTCCCCCCACAATGTACAATTC
>MU227574.1:2374531-2391118 GCA_018584345.1 Thuja plicata | reverse complement strand
TCTCCACTAAGGATGGTTCAAATGGAAATGTAACATTGGTTATTATTCCCCCCACAATGTACAATTCTCACTCTTATATTGTTGAACAATACTCATGTCTTCTTGTTAAATGAATTGAATGCTCCAAAAGAGGTGACACTATATAATTGATGCTTTCTTTATAGAAATATACACCCTTCCTTGAATGCATGCTTCTTTGTTTATTGCTTGACCACGATCATAACAAATTAATATATCTTTTTAATGAAAGTCATTTTCAGAAATTTCACTTAGACACGTACATAGTCCATTATAACTTTTGCATCAAGGACTCTCTCTCTCTCTCTAATCGCTTCGGTGAGAATCTTTGAAATTAGGTTTTCACCAACATATCCAAAATTTAGAAAAATCCAACGGTGCATTTGTGAGATATGGTCCTTTTACCGAGACTGTATTTTCTGAGATAGTCACACATTCACCATCAAAAAACTACTCTTACATTTGCAGTATGGCTCTGATATCATGTTAAGTTTTTAGGATAGCTGCAAATGTAATAACACTCTATGTTGTATGTATTTTCCAAATGCAACAATCTCTCTTTCATTTATATTAGGAATGAGGCTAGGAGAGACATGTCCCTTCATGGGACATGTCTATTCATTATTATTTATAAGAAAGGACATATCTCTTCCCATTAATCATAATTTAATCAATCTTATAATGTTTCATCAATCAATTATCAATTAAGAATAATTTAATAATTTAATATTGAATATTAAATTTCATATGATTAATAATAATATAAAATATATAATATATTATTATTAATCAACATGTATTATATATATTCTAATGATCATACGACTAAAGCTACAAACATTAACATAGATGTTACATTCTATTTTATGGCTTATAGCAGGATTTGCACTTCTTCATTTTGGACTTTTGTTCAAATTGCACTTTGCATTTTTATTTTGTTCATATTCATAATATCATCAAATATGAAGCATTTTTGTTTTGTACTGTGATTGACGATAGTCGTGTTGCTATCTGGATGTTGCTATCTGATATGAGATGTTGTCTCCATTACTATGTTGTTTTTTCTTGCAATTATAATTAGTATGAATGAGCCAAATAATCAACAAAACAAAATGATATGTTGCATTACAGTGCAATCTTTGTTGATATAACGTTGAAGGCTTTGGTGAATGTGCTAATGTGGTGTTGGCCCTTGCGTGTTGAAGACCTCATGCACAGCGAGTAATCTTGGGCGTCAATTTTGGTGTTGCCCAAATGGGAAAAAGGTTGTTAATGAAAATATATTTTATGTTTAGAAATAATTTAAGAACTAATCATTTTAGCAAGAACTAATGTAGATATTATTTTGCAGGGAAATAATAGATGCCCCTACTTTTAGTGGGTCGATGATACTTCATCTACATCTACCCTATCTACATCTATACCTGATGTAGGAAATGAGTGCACCTTGTGCAAGGCTCGAGAGGCAGCTAGTGCCGCCAAGATTGCTTCAGTGGCGAAAGAAGAAATCATCTTTCTACGATGCCTTCTTTGTGTGATAATCGCACTAGTTTGTTGGGACCATATGCGTAAATGTGAAAAGAGAGGGAACAAACTCTAGAGACTGAAACTTTTTTAGGGTTTCATATAGATACGTTGGACAAATTCTAGTAGTGTCATGACTATTTTGTTGTTTTTAATTTTTTTATGATTTTATATTTAAACTTTAAAAAAAAAAATTAACTTTATTGAAAAAATAAAAAATAAAAAATTATTTGGTGTTTTTAACTTGTTTATGATTTTCTATATGAAAATTTTTTTTAAAAAATCAGCAATTAACCTTATTCAAAAAAATGAAAAAAAAATAAAAAAATTTTAGATTCAAAAATATTTAAAAAATTAAAAATTAAAAAAATACCTTACTCAAATTCCAATTCCATTTCCAAATTTGTGGAACCAAACGCAGAAAATGCATCTTCTCATTCATCTTCTGGGTCAACCAAACAGTTCCAACTATATTCCAAAAATGAAAAACCGGATTGGACACTTCCTGAATTGACCAAATCCAGCATTTTCTAATTTGTGCAACCAAACGGAGCCTTACCGAAGAAGAAGAAGAAGAAGTGCCTCCGACCACTCTACCCACCCAAATGGCTCCTTTCTACGGTAATGGGGATTCTGCTACTCCTGTTGCATGCTTTGGTAGGGAATGGGCCCTCTGCCTTGCCTGAAACAGTGTATGCTTCCCCGTTGTTGAATGTGGGTGTTGTTGTTCTTGACGCTAGAGGTGTAGTTTCCGCTTCTGGGGATGTTAAGGATGGTGTACCCCCGGCAAAAAAAAATGTAATGTTGCTAGTGGATGGAGTTGTGCCCATGTTGCCAAATCTACTGCTACTATTCCGCCAAAGGTGAAAGTTTGACCCATTTCTTGTGCTAAGACCTTCCCTGTGGTGGTGTATGTCCCAAATGTGGTAGACAATGTGGATTTCTACCAACGCTGTGGGTTCATATGTAGATTTGTTGGTCTCTAGCCCTCTCTTCTATATTTGCATCACTAGGTAACAAGTACTTGGTGATCTTTAGTCTCTGGTAGCATTGAGCTTTTCCCTTATGCAAAGGGGTTTTTTATTATTGCATTTTCTTGTTGAACACACTCTAGATGTTGAGAGGGGGGGTGAATCAACATAAACCAATATCACACATAAGTAAACAAATAACTTCAATATTCACCACATGAAATATTAAGCAACTAATGAACAGAACCAGCAATGCATGAACACCAAGATTTGGTACATGGAAAACCTAAACTAGAAAAAAAAAAACATGGTGAGCACTTGCCCACAAAGATAATTCACTGATGTATATAGTCTAATTACAAAATATGGTAGGAGCTCACAGCGCCAAACTTGCAACCAGAGGCTCACTGCCAATACAACAATGAATACAAATAGGAGCACATTGATTCGAACTTGCAACAGAGGATCACTGCCAAAGTAGCAAAATATTGCAAAGAACTTGTACACCCAAGACACATTTTCCTAGCGATAAGGTACATACAAATCTTTATAATAGATAAAGAGAGATTCTCTTGATTATGTAGTTGATCTGCACAACTCTGTCACGTTGTCTCTGCCTTTGCTTCTTTGTTACATAAACTATCTTCTGCTCTTTTGAAACTCTACGTGTAGATCTTCACTGGTTCGCCCACAACATTCTTGCTTCATGCTTACATTTTGCCAAAGCACAAATTGTACTTATATACAAGATAGATCATCAAAGATTACAACAAGGTCAGCCATGTCAAAAGGATATTACAATTTAAGTTACAAGTCAGCCATCTCAATGGCAAAAAATTAATAAGGTCCTATGCCAGAAGCATCCAAACCAAAACATAGATGGACCCAACCGGATAAGAGAAAAATATTATATACATAGGTCACATATAGCACAAACCCATCCAGATAAAAAAAAAGCATTAAATGTATAACCTGGACCTAATTCAAGAAGCATGATCCACTCCATGAGAGAGAGGGACCATGAATACGCTACACATAGCCCGGTGTGAGATCCACAATTACTGGAATAACTTCCATAGCCAACTCAAACATGTAGATGCACTACCCAAAGAACCACCTAACTTTCAAGTTGTATCTAGACATCCACACGCCATGGAGAGATCCACATGCTACATCAGAAAAGATGTCACTTGCCAACAATTTATGTCAGAAGCCACCACAACACATTTCTGGACCAGACTATGAACTGATCTAAACTGCAACACATGAAGACATTGGTTCTGAATCACAAGGAAACACCACAACCAAAACCAAGACTTGAATACAATTCAAATCACATATGCATATCTTCAACATTAATTTCTGGAGCAGAAACCTTCCAGAAAACATAATTGAATACTTGGTATCTTCAACTACATAACCCTGTCATTGAACCACTGACCTCTGAACATAACCTATGACTTCTAAACCTTAGAAAATATCTCTGAAGTGTTGAATACAATCTGCAGAATACATCTGTATCTACCACAGTTCTATAGAATTTAATACATAATGTCTTCCACAGTTTTGTAAACTGAATACATAACTGTCCTCCATTGTTTTGTAACATTGAATACATACTTGTATTCCACTGAATACAGACATGTCTTTCATTGTTCTGTAACATTTGAAAACTCACTTGTCTTCAACTTTTCTATAGGTTCAGTAGCACTAACATACCCAACACACAATCTTACTTCTCCAAATATAGAAAACTCTCGAACTACAATGTTTGAGCAAACACAAACACCTCAGCAACACAATGTTTAACATCAATGACAATAGACAACCAAATATATATTTCCAACATTTCTTCTTCTAGAGAGTGTGATTTGGTGTTAAGCAAGTTGTGGATTTGGGGGGATCTCTCTCTTTCGTCCAAACCCTAGACAACCCTCTTACTGAACCGCTCAGTGTGTGCTCAGTGTGGGTTCGTCTTCCCAATCTTCCACTCCATTTTTTGGAAGATTTGTTGCTTTGAGGCCATCAAAAGCTCTATTGGACATTTCTTGTAGATGGATGAGGCTACGACTTCATTGGGTCACTCCACTTTCATTCACATTTTGGTTGACATGGATATTTCCACACCACTTCCGAGGGAGTTGGTGCTCATGGTTGGCGTCGGGACTCAATTGTTGGATTATGAAAGCCTCCCCTTTTTGATGTAGGTGATGCTTCTCTACTGGTCATCTGGCTACATATTGTTCTCTTTTGTGTCACAAAAGTGATGCTACATGGTGGAAGGATGCAAATAATTATCATTTTCCCTGTCAAGCATTCGATTCTCCCTCTAATTGTACCTCTAAGGACTCCTCACAGCCTGATGATGACCACCCCAAGGTGACACTTGCTAAACTAGCCTCCTCTAATCTAGTGGACCTGACTCCACCTCTCACTATTGGTGTAGCCCCTTCCGACCACACGAACCCTTCTCCAACTACTGCTCTTGATATGTTCCAGCCTATGGCAAATAATGTACAGTGTTGCCAGCACTTTGTTCCTAGTGTTGACCATCCCGCAATGGGGGTTCCACTACTATGTGATGGGGACCCTAATGAGAGTATTGCTTGGGCGATTGTGCACCGGCGAAGGAAGAATCACTCTATCTCTCATTCTCCTCCCCTTGCTATGAGTGAGTTGGCTTCCCACTCATGATGTAGGTTACTAGTTGTGTTGCTAGTGTATTGTTGATGGTTTGTTCTTGACCTTGTTGTAAATCCTTCACTTGTAATAGCCAGCACCTTTTTTAATGTATTGTTGATCTCTTGACGTCTTTTGGCTATGGTTGTGTAAGGGTCGGCCCCCTTGCTAGGTTGTTGAACTTAATCAAAAATATTTACAAAAGCATATGGCTATCCAATAACCTCCTACCCAAAGAATGGAAGATCAAATGTCAAAAGATTGCTTAAATGACTTGCCAAAAGATTATTTAAAATGTTAAACGCTTCATTTTCCATGGCATGCTTGTATTATCACAAATTTGTTGCTTTCAACAAATTAATTTTTGTGTTCCTCAACATTTCATCATAATTGATAATGTTTTTAGTAAAATGTTTTATGCTCCATTTAGAAATTCACTTTAATTCCAAAATACATATGCGATGGCCCAATACCTTGCAACAAAACCCTCGAGAAAGTAACAAATTCCTTTAAGTTTATGCATAAAATCTACAGCAAGTGATTGACCGTGGCAAACAAGACCCCTATGATCCAACAACTTGGCCTTCTTTTTCGGATCACACCTCCCCCATTAAGAGGCAATGTTTATTTTCATTCATTTAACTTTCCTAGCACATTCAAAGTGAATGCCAAAATCTATCAACAAAAAGGAAAGCCCTCAAACAAACTAATTCCAACCTTGCTCTTAATTGTCTGAAAAACACATCGGCATAATAAAAAGTCAACTAATCACTATTATCGTAGAAAGATTCAAACAAGCTCCATGATCAACCACAGTTGGAGAAGATAGTCTTTTGGATTGAAAGGCTAATTCAAAGTGTGTACACCAGCAAACTATTTTCTTATTGCTCTTTCAAGGCAACAATCCATGACTAATATTTGCTCATCTATCTACTCGACCCATCAAAGAGATAAACTTTTCATTTTACTTAATTTCTCTCTTAACTTGTAAGGTACTCGCCATAAGAGGTTTGGTCGTTCAAATATATGAATTTCAAAGTTTTTCCCATCTAAACACAACCCATACTAATTCCTTCTCTAAAAGTAGATAACATCTCTTTAAAAGAACTAGGAGCTCCCAAAATAACCCCTCATATATCATGGGAATCACATCAATCACTACCTCATCCCTGAATTCTCAAATAACCCAATAAAGTATCTTACATTGCTTAATAACAATTGTTAAGTCCAAATGAAGAGAACAGTATTCTTTGTGAATCAAGTTCTTTAACCTTATTTTCTTGCAAACATATACCAAATAGCACATCAAAATTCTTACCTTTCCATTTAATTTCGATGCAAAAACTATAGTGAGCTCCTCTTCATTAGGAAATTCAACACTCACTAAACTAGCGCTCCTCTTCGTACATAACTTCTTATTGTTGTCAGATTCACAATTTATTTACATACCCTTGCTCACATATGTAATTTTCTTGTTTTTCCTCATCTTCATTGGAAAGGTGCCAATTTTGTATGCAAGCTATAAAACCTCTCTTCAAATGTCCTCTTTTACAATGAGAACAAAACTTCCTCCTCAAAACAAACATCATACTTTACAACTTGGCTATTTTCTCTATAACACTAGAAATCCTTGCAATGCTACATTCTAAATAAATTACCTCACCATCTCTACCCTGGTCATTCTACTTGTCCTTAACAACTCACTCATGTCAATTCTAAGCTCGAAGGGTACTATGTTTCCACTCCCACTAGAGACTGTGGAGGGCATAAACCAAAATAATCAACACAAAAATCCCACAAATACAAGTGATTCAAATTTGGCTCTAATACCACTTGATAAAGAAATGAAAGACATTTTTTATGCACATCTCCTCAACTATAGATATCACTTAAATAAACATTGCAAACACCTTCAAATAATTGTTTCCATCACTAGCATTGGTTAAAACCAGAATGTTCTTGTTCACAAGACATACATCATAAAAATAAAAAGAGCATAAAAAATCAAATATGATGCAATAAGACTCAAACCCCACTAAAACACAACCTAATAGTTGCAAAAACAAAACAAAAAATGGGGATAAAAACTTTAGTAAGAGTTAACAAAGTTCTACATATCCCAATTTTTCAACAATTTACAAGTGATTTAATGTCTCTATGGTATATATAGAGCTACAATAATCAACATACAATCCTAATACTTGCACCTAGTCTCAACAAAATTCAAAAACCATGCTCTTCTAGAACATACTCATGAAACATGAATAGAAAAGGGCTTACTATGAGTTATCTTCCTCCAATGCTCCCAACAAGGAGCATCTACAAGAAGCTTATGGCTTTCGAATGACCTCTTGCACTCAAAGAATGTAAGATCAAATGTCAAAAGAGGATTTGAAATGCTAACCTTCATATTCCACATCTTGCTTGCATAATCAAAATTTGTCACTTCCAATATACTAGCATTTGCATTTTTGCCATGCTAATTGATGTTTTTGACACTTGCAACGACTAGAATTTACACCAAAATAAGGTTTTTGCACCATTTACAAACTTAGACTTCAATTTCAAAGCATCCATGAGAAGGCTTGAAACATCTCGTGTATGCCTCTAACCATTAATATGGTCCACAACTAAACCCACTAAAACACAACAAATTCCATAAAGTTCATGCAAAGGACCACCAAATGACAAAGAATGGCAAACAAGACCCCAATGGTCCAACAAACTTGACTTGTGTATGTTGTCCATGTGAATGTGGTCATCTGTGACCAGATGATTATTGTGTCTATGTACATGCGAGTGTTGTGTCTATGTATGTGCATGTGAGTGTTGTGTCTCTGTATGTGTGTGTGTTGTGTGCACACGACTGCATGTGTATAGATGCATGTGAGTGTTTTATGTTCAAGTGTTAAGTGTCCCTATGTACATGCATGTATTGTGTGCACATGTACATGCATATGCGAGCATGTGTTTGAAGGCATGTAGTTATGTGAGTGCATCCATCCATACACATTCTTAGAATAAGGTCATCACCCCTCTATCATTCTCAATTAATATATATATATACATGTTATATGGATTTTTGGTCAAAAATAGCAAATTAATAAACAAGATGTATGGCTCGTAGTAAAAATCCTTGTTAAGATCAAATTTCCCAATAATGCATAAGAAAATATCAAATGTTTCTTCCTCAACAAACCTCCATTTTATCAATATCAATTTGTCTTGGAAATAATATAAAATTTGAAGAAACCTCAAGCATGTGAAAAGGCATTGAAACTCGTTAGTAGCAAGTTGCTTTAGTGGGATCTAGATTGTTCAAAGTTGCATTGACACAGATACGGATACAAATATGGATACTGTATCAGATACGGATACGGCCATTATGGATACAGCTAGATACGACATTTATAAAAAAATATACACATTTAACAAAATTTCAAAGTTATTAGAGGATTTTCATTACTTCAAAAGCAATATAGACACATAATTGCTACATAAATAATTACAAGTTGATTCGACAATTTACGATAGGCAAAAATAGTAGAGTTGCATTGGATGATTACCCAAAAAAATGGTTTGCTGAAATAGAAAAACATTTCATGTCTTTTTCATTTGGTGTAGGTTTCGTTTATACCAGATTTTTTTAAAAAAAAGTATGCATGTAGTTTTATTAAATTAAATTTAGGAAGATTTACGTCAAATTTTAATAAAAAAACCAAATCACAGTATCCAGCATGGATGGAAAATCAAGGTTTTTTGGGCATGCATGGGTACAATATCTGATATGTATCCGGGCCATATCAGATACGTATCTGTTTTGAATACAGGGATACACACACCTAGGGAGGGACAAAGGAGTATCTGACTACACTGAGATTGTGTCAACAGATTCAAACATGCAAGTTTCCATGTGCTCTGTTCACGAGTTTCCATTTGCTTAATCCCTGATTTTTCATAGTACCCCCACATCTTTTTCCTTGGATATGTTCTTCCAATTGCTATATTCACTTGCATAATGTCCTCTGTTATCATACAACATGCCACTTGACTTTTATCCCACGCCCCTTGTGTTCTCCTTAACCTGCCACCGTGATTTAACAAAAGTATTTCTATAATGCTAAAATGAGATTTTGCATTTCTATTGATCAACAATTATGCAACCCTCACTTCCTAAACTTTTCCGTGATTTCAGCGTAATAAGCCCATCTCAGCGAAGGTCCCTCGGCAATTGTACTAGGTAAGTAATCGCCTTGAGTACTTAAAGAGAAGATCAACACCGAAAAAATAAATAATCAAGGGGAGATGGACATAAACATGGACGAAATCAAACAAAATTGGACCTATAGATACCCTGTAGAAAGAATGCTTGATTTTTGCACCACCAATCTGATTGAATGGATACCAATACATTTCTATTTATTATATCTCCAAACCTCGGGCTATAATGCACATGAATTTACATTTTACCTTAAAACTAACCAAGTTACAATAAACGAATAAGGATATATACATTCAGCTGGTTTCTCTCTTTCTTTTATTCATATTTTCCAGATTTTGTAGAACCAAATCTGTTAGATTTGGATTCTCTTCTCCAAGGCTCAGGCATCTGAAAGGATAGAAAAATTGATATGCATTATCATCCACATAATATTAGTGAACTCATCCAAAATGAATGACATGAGAAACAGTTGATGCTTATCTTACCTTGGATCTAGTGTCAACTTCCTAATCTCTCTAACTGCTGAACTGGCTGCAGTAAGTGTCAGTTTCTTCACCTATTCAGGACAGCCATCCATATGTCCCTCGGGATTTTTATCTTATAACTTTACAAGTAAATAATAGACTAAACTAGGAAAATGATAATGCCAAAATCCAACATGCGTTTAAGTTTTCATATAAATAAAAGACTTACAGATGTCTTTATTGTCATACCTCCAGATTATCTTTTGTAGACATATGCTTTTTTGGAAGCAGGCGGAACTCCTCTGTCAAACGAACACATTCTTGGACACTTTCCGGAGAAACAAAGTTGAATGCAAGTTTTATACATGACTGAAGAAAGAAGATAAAATGAGACAAAAAATTATGTGATTAAGATGACCAACTTTGAAAGAACAGTAAGCTTTGTAAGTTCAACACAAGGAGCAAACAATACTCTTTCCATCATATGTTCAAAGAAACACCCTGGCAGAAAATAATCTTCCCAAAATCAACAGTAATTTCTAGTTGAACTCTTACAGAATGAAGGAAATGTGATTAAACATCAAGCCTAACAAACAGACAAAATGAAGTTCTCAAGTTGCCAATACTTCAGAAAGATTAACTGAAGCTCCTTCTGTGCCTCTCTCTACCATTCATCCCATTCACAATTCATTTGTTTATAACAAAAAGATGACAGATATTTCATGATTAGGCATTGGCATAACGTTAAGACCTCAGTGTTGGACAAGGTAGTGAAGTGAGGCAGCAGACAGGGATAGTCAGGTTTTATGAAAGTCTTGTAGACTAGTGATCTTATTTTTACTCTTTTAACTGTTATTGTGAAATTTTGTCAATGGTGCTCTAAACCTTTCTGTTCTTTAACAGACTTCAGAATGCCCTTGATTTGGTTTTAACTTTTAAGACATCTGTTTTCTCAAAGGTTGCATTACCGCCATTATGAAGCTCTATATAATACAGTTGTGAAACAACTTGGTACTTGCTAAAGACTCTCGAATTTTTAAGTAGCACTTTTGGAGCCAAACAAGAGTGCTCTATCTTGCAGACTTTCCTTGGGAATTTTAATATCGATTAGCTTGATAATTGTGTAAATGCATCATGTTTTGATCGCTATTCTAACTTGTGTTGATAATGTAGACCTCCTTTCCCATTCTCGTCAGAGCTTATAAACATAATTAGATGTCCATGCTCTCTTTTTTCAACTTCACCTGCAACTAATTAACTTGAGAGAAATTGATGTCATGATTTCCAATTATTATAGGCATCTTTTCTTCAGGCTTTAGTTCTTACAAAGGATAAGATGTAGAGACCACAACAGCATATATCTTTTTGGAAGTTCAGTTTATTAGCCCATTCAGTCTCATCTTTGTGAGGCATATTACCCAGTTACTGTCTTGGAGAACCTGTGCTTTTAATAACATTTCCAACATATCCCTTAGAAGCCATTAAACCTGCCTGTCTTTATGGATCAATGATTTGGGCCAAAGTTCACGGTTGTTGACAAGGAACATGTCAAGAGGTTTCAGATCATGGCAGCAGAAATCTTTTGGGAAACAAATTGGAAAACGAAAAGTAATAAGTTTTTTTCAAAAATTGGATTCTCAAAGAAAGTTGAAAAATGCCAAAAAAAAGGATACCAAACAAATGCAGACAAGGTAAAATTCATTCAAACAAATTTTTTAAAAAACCATATAAAGTTATAACCTAAGTTGCCAACATAGGTTCAGGTTCAAATATGGGTTCAATGTTTGGGTAGAAAAAAGTTAAAAACAACAAATATGCTTGCCAAGGTTCAAGTAGGAGTTATGTATGTTGGTGTGAACAGGGTGTTTCCTAGCCATTTTCCCCCTTTGTGATGTGAACAAGGTACATTATCTAGCTAGATCCTAGTTCAGACCTTTTCCCACATGTTCACATGTTAAGTTTACTTAGTAAATAAAAATCTTTCTAAAAGTCTCCTGTACACATGTGATCTTATCTCCTAGTTGTCACATAACATAGGTTTAAGACACTTGTTACCATCCCGGTTATCCCTATCTCTCAACCTTGTCTATATAAACAAGGTCCCATACGTACATTTCACAGCCTCACATAGATTGCATATGCACATCATTGATTGTATTGATCTAATATGTTTTGCATCAATTATTGCAAAATCATGGTCTTGCTTTTCCCTCTCGTAGAAGGTTAATTTTGGTTTTTGCAGGTGATCCTAAGAACTTGAGTGCTTGAGTGACTAACATGGTATTAGAGCTTCATGTCTGCAAATCCCATCTCAATCCTGGGAGATAATTAGGCTCGAGCTATTGCAAGGTTGCAAATCTAGGTAGATCTTGAAAAGTTGAGTATGCTCTTTTCTTGCATAATATGATGATCAAAAAATTCAAAATAAAACTTGATAGAAATACCAAATTTGGGGGTTTTTCTTTGAGGCTTTGTATTGCAGGTTTATTTTGGAGCTTGGATATTCAAATCTGGTGAACAACTTTTTATTGGAGAATTGTCAGCCCAAATAGTCCCAGCCATTTAGTTCAGAAGGCCCAAAAACCCTTATTTTCATATATTCGTGACAATTTTTCAAAAAAATTGTAACTGTCTTAAATTTGGCGAACAAATGATCATGGAAACCATCTTAAATTTTACAACCAAATGACCAAAATCAAATACTATGTTAAATTTGACGATCAAATTACCATCATCAAACACTGTTAAATTTGGCAGCCAAATGACCATCTGCAGGTTGCTCCAATCTAGCACCCCTATCCATCAACAGTTTTGATTTTACAATTTGACTTCAAACGTCCATATCTCAGTCATCCAGACTCCTTTTTTTGAGCAATTTTTTTATTTGGGGTAAAATTGCACTCTTCTCAGTGGTGTAATAAGATTTTGATTTTAGTGCCTGAGTTTTTCAAAAATTGCAGATTTTCACATCTGTTGCTGAGCAGTTCTCATTTTGTCATCTTCCGAAGCTCCATTCTTGCTACTATGACAAAAATTTTGGGTGTTGTGTTTTTTAAAGGAACATGAATTTTTTTATGCTTTGCAGTGGTGTGATCAGATTGAACCCACTCTATGTGAGAACTATATTTGGAGCTTATGGCCTAGTTTGGCATTTGCATGTACTAAGATCAAGTTTAATTTGCTATTTTTGGCATCTACAATCTTTAATTGCACTGTGTATAAAGTGTCAAACTCATATATTGTTGGGGGTCTGATTTTTGTGTAATTTGTGGGGGTCTCTTGGATTGAGTCTCTTGATTGGTCTGTTGTGACTAAAATTAAAGAGTTTATCATGGCTATCAAAACGCATCCAGATGTAACTGAATTGGAAACTGGGAACTATAATGCTTGGTGAGATGGTTTGATGAAGCACTACAAATGGCTTAACCTCTTGCCTTCTATGAAATGGTTCCTCAACCACCAAATAATTGAGAGAATAGAGAGTGATATCTTACGACTAGTTATATTCTTGAAACCATTCGCCTTCATGTTGACACCAACACAAGGAATATCCTCTCATATTTTAGTTCTCCTATTTCTTGTTGGATAAAAATATGGAGCATGTTTGGAGATCTAAATATGATCCACTCCCAGATGATCATGTTTTGGATATGTTGATTCCACTAGATGATTGTGGTAATATTCCATATGATAGAGATACATCAGAAGTGCTAAATTATGGGCAAAACATTTCTTCTACTTCTTCAAAAACTTCATTCATTCCAACATTAGCAGTTACATCATATGTTCACACAGAAGAATCTTGTGTAAGCACATCATTTAGGGATGAAAAATGTAGTCCAATGACATACATTGAGATTTCATCTGCACCATTTATTGTTGTATTTGGTGATACTTATGTTGCTACATCTATGGCTTCTTGTGATTCTAGGCATTATCAAAGAAATTACCTTGTGGAATCAACAATGAAACCGAATTCCAGGCTCTCTTGGCAAGATTGAATTTATGCAAAGATAAAAAAATCTCTGGAATTTGGACATGAAGGTGACTCCCAATTTTGTATTAATGATATATGCAGTTGCTTAGTTCCTAATTGGAAACTCCACAATATCATGAAAGCCATATTAAATGTCATTGACAACCTTCAAGAAATAATACAACATTGCTATCAAAGAGGCTAACAGAACTGTCGAATGGCTCACTAACTATGATTGACCTGAAATCATTTCCAAAGATCCAGGTTGGTGGGGGCTCCAAAAAAGCTTTGTTTCGTCCTTTGACCTCAAGTGAATAGATAGTATTTGAGCAAAGAGAATATCTCCTAATGCCCCCTTAAGGAAGCCTAAGTAATTTTGTTTCAAGATTTGATACAACGAACAGTACTACCTTGGTAGCATCTTATTGAACAAATATATATATATAGATATATATATAGTTCCTGTCAATTGTTCACTGTGTGTAGACCTATGTGTACGATGACTTCAATATAATAGAAGCAATTCGTTATTCAAACTGCATATGCACCTTCCTATTCAACATTTAACTTGTGCTGCAGCCATGTGTAAAATTTATATTTTATAGAAAAACAATTGTGATGGTGATTGCACTCTACATTACTGTTCTCATCCTTTAGTCCATGAAACCTTGTGAATTTCTGTTTATTTTAACAATCCTTGTTTTCTTTGTGTGTGCAAACTCCTATCTCTGCAATCCATCAAAACATCTGTGATGTATGCTTGTGCTTCCAGAAAACCCATTAAATCTTTGAATGAGGTGTTTAGTGTGTATTTTAGCCTACATTCTATGCCAAGGCCGAAAGAATTGCATTTCATGTTTTTGTTTTAAGTATTATTCCAAAGGCACAAATTGGAACTTGTAAATATTGAAGTCTTGTACACAAGTTTATTTGTATTTAGCATAAGAGAGCTGCCCCTTTCAACACAGAAGGAAATCACATCATTTCTGGTGATCTTCCTACACACGGTCAGTGGAATTCTCACTATCCATTGTGCAAGTCAAATACAATTTTTTGATAGAAAGACATGACATTTTAAAACACTAACATGTATTAATATATTATATACCCCTTGGAATCATGTAATTGTATATAAAGGATGTACAAACAAAATATAGCAATGAAGCATGGTATCTAAGCAAGGTTTTTAAACAAAGAAAGCTCATAGACCATTGTAACTTTCCCATAATGTTCTTGGTGGCCCAATTGGAGTAACTGGGTTGCAACTCTTATATGTTGTTAGTGGAGATGGTCTTAGTACAAAAACAATGTTAAGCTTGAATAAGTAAGCTTAACCATCATACTTATGTAGATGAACTCAACCTTAGTTTTCTAACCCGTGATTTGAGTGTACAAATGTCCACTTATAGGTATACACTTTGTCAACTTTGGTCAACGCACACAAGCATGCCACGCCCCACCAAGGGGTAGTTCCCACACTTTGCCCTCTCGTTGATTTTTGAAAAAAAAAATCTATTGGTCAAGCTCACACGTGATTTGCAAGCCACCTTTCTACTATCTTAGTAGCCTATTTTTTACAACTCACAAACCTATTCCCATTGTTCTATTAGAAACACCCTTCAAATTATTGACCCTTGACATATGTTGAGACCAAAACCACATGGTCCACGTACTCTTTGACATAAGCCCATGTCCATTGTTCCGTTAGCAGCAACCTCCAAACAATTGACCTTGACACAGGTTGATACATGCACCACATGCTCTTTGACACGCAGTTAGACAAGAATTTGCGCAAAGTAACATGAACAAAAGACATTTGATTAGTTTCTTTAGAGTGTGTTGTGTTCTTATTAATTGAAAGTTATAATTTTGAACACTCTCCTATGAGTGGTGTAGTAGCAATGGAAGCTTTGTAAAGGAAATTATGTGGAGAACTCATGAGAACCAAACTCATTGGCTTCACTTTATATTGAAGACCACCTTTTCACCTCCAATCAATCAAAGATTGGTGGGAGGGGACCAATCTGACAATAATGAAATTATTTTTCCCCTACACCAAATCTACCACATTAATATAACCATTTAGCTTGTGGAATCCACATGCCCACAAATACAACTTTTAGCATAGCACTTCTCTAGCGCACATAATTCCCAAACAATGGGAAAAAAAGGAACAGTAGTGCAATTGAAGAACATATAGCGACCCTAGCAACTGTAGACACCTAAATCTGATTACCAAAACTAATCACATTTAGTGCCTTCTTAGAGCATTATCAGTTAAGTAATTAAGCATTACCTAATTGACCTATGTCATCCTCTAGCCCTAATTAATTCAATTAATTGGCTATAGTCCTGATTAAATATTAAAAGCAACCAATAGCTTAATAATTAATTAAATCCTCATTCCTCCTATTATTGAATGAATATGTTAAATCATTTAATTCATTCATTAATATTCCCTTTAACCCCTAACCTAACCTATCTCAACCACCTAACCTTGAGTTCAAACTCAACCCAACCCTTTCACACATGCTAGCCTAACCAACCCCAACCACCTAACCCTGAGTTCAAACTAATCCCAACCTCTTCACCCATCCTAATCCTAATCCTAGTCCTAATCCTAATCCTAATCTCTCCCTAATGATGTCACATTCCTAATCTTTGGATTAGGAATTCAATCCCTTCCCCAAAGTCAACAATCTCAAGCCATTCTTATCCATAAGAATAAATATC
>MU227574.1:2341918-2364655 GCA_018584345.1 Thuja plicata | reverse complement strand
GAAGCACAATCCATGTGCTCTCTTCTAGTGGCATCCTGACCTCTCTTCAGCTTTGCATCTGAACCACCCATTTTCAACCCCATTTCCTATAAATAGAAGGCTCATTCCTTCACATTTCATCCATCTTCTAAAGAAATATCATAATGTCAGTTTTAGCTTAGATAATCCAATCTTTGAAGCAGAGTTACCATGCAGTTTTCAATACCCAATCATCCATCTTGAAGCATTGAAGCACATATCAATTGAGCGCACATCCCAAATCGAGGACACATCTAAAGATCAAAAGCGACCTTGGATTCGGTTTTAGGGAGGTTTGCCCTCCTTAATCTTTATTGTTTTTAAGCTTGCTTTTCTGTCCAATCTTTTATGTAGCATGTTTATTTAGCTGTAGAATGCTTTAATCTAATTATCGTGTTCCTTTACAACTAGATTTTCCTTGCTCACAGCAACATGACCATTGCTTAATTTTCCTGGCAAATGCAGAAGTTAAACACTCATGCAACTTTATGAGATGGGCTATTACCATAAAGACACCCAACATCATCAGGAGATCTAAAATGGCAGATATGTGTTGCTATAAGATACAAACTGGCACCTGTGATAAATTGTAAATAGGTACCTAATCAGCCTAGTTGTCTGGCCCCATATATGAGGTTTAGCCTCCTTTTTCACATTCCCTAAGAAATCTTAAGGCAGGGATGTTAGTGCAAAAATAATGTCAGGAATAACTTACATAAGCTTAACTATTTTAGATTTCGCTTAGGTAGATAAACTCAACCTTGGTTTTCTAACCCCTATTTTGATTGTGAAAATGTCCAGTTGTCGGTGTGCACTTAGTGAACTTTGGTGGATGTGCACGCCACTTCACTTGAAAGCTAGTATGCAACTGACACGTTAGATCACTATTCATCACATGGAAAGTATTCCAACTGGCCTAGTTTACCTCCCTCTATAAATAGAGGTGTGCTAATTTCAAACTCCACATAGTTTTTAGTAGGAAGTTCATAGTTAGCTCAACAAATTGTAAGTGTTTTTGTATAAATTTGAATGGTTTCCTGAAAGGTAGTTATGCACCAGGTGCTCTTGGGTGATTGGCAATTTGGCGCAATTGGTCTGCCAATTTTAAAAGATGAGAGGTACAGCCTTATTCTTCTAGACTTTTCCTACATTGAATTTCTCCACAGAAGAAAAAAACTCAGTTTTCTTTTTCATGTTCATTTCAGTCATTTACATTTAATTCACTCTATGCAAACAATGTCATAAATTTCAGCACTTAGGCATCACAATTAGAAGCATAATCCAGTATGTTAAGAATCATTTTTACAAATTAGAAGCAGAAGATTTATCTCTACAGGCAATCAGCATAGCAGCAGAACTGCTCAAAGTTTGATCCTGTTCTGCATCCATCGGATGATTTTGAGAAGAATATATGTTTAGGAGCTTTATTTTGAAACATAGATATTGAACTTCATTCTAAGCTAATGGAAACTGCTACCAGGTTTATTGTCTCCTTCAATGCAGTTCTATAATTAATTAAGAAATCAGAATGAAATTGTAAACAAAAAAATCATGGCATCATGCAGAATTGAATGTTTTTACTAACATGGCTACTACCCCAAATGTCGACAGAAGCTTAAGAGTGCTTTTAACATAAAAAAATGCAAAGATTATCAGGAATTAAAAAAACATTCAAGGAGTAACTTTACATCAACCAAACATGGAACAATGAAAACATCTACAGAGAACTACAGAAACTAGAAAATGCTTTTAAACATAAACAAACTCACTTTCAAATTTCTAACTTGGTGAGGGCATCCAGCTGGAATAAGAACTGCTTCACCAAGGTGTTGCTCAAATGACCATGGCTCCACAGCTACATATAAAATGAGAAGTCCATTTTCCAGATGTTAAGCACTGGCTGAAAACAGTTATCCATTGCTGCCAACAAAGACTAATTTTCTTCAGAAAATTGAACTACTACTTACAGAATTCCTCCTTCAGCTTCTTCTTATGTTCTTCGTTCAAGAATATTGTTTGATCATGAATGGGATTTATTTTCTGGCACACAAATTTGTTTCAAATAAATGGAATCATTTATTGGAAACCTAATATCCAACTCTGAATTAAAAGCAAGAAAATGCATGATCCAATCCTTACAGAATCAATGCAGCAGGCATTATTATGAGTAAACCTTTTCCAGTATTTCTGCAAATAACATCGTAATTTTGGTACATCCTGTCTACGAAAAATGTCCCAAAGAGCTCCTCCAAATATTCCATCTCTATTTCCCTCCTTGCAGACAACCTTTTCTTCCACTCCTGACTTCACTGTACCATTTGCCTTGCAATCATAATAGTATTCATGCTTTCGTGAGCCATTTGGCTTTGCTTCATTAACTTCAGTCTCTTTTGGTGAGGGGTAGTTGATGTCAGTATCGCAATCAGAACCTAAAACATCATATTCTTTTGCTTCAGAATCTTCATGTCTAGCTGACTTCCTTGAATCTTCTTGCCTGACACTACCGCCCAGGTCATTCAAGTTTAAGTGGAGCTTTTTCAAATCTAATGATCTGAAGGATTCCCGCGTTTTCTCAACCTTCGCTCCTTGCCAACCTGGGAAATTGACTTCAGCAGTGTGCGACAAAACATTTACCTGAAAGGAAAAATTGAAAGCTATAAATAAGGCTCTTGTATTTGCAGGTCATAGCAATAATAGGAGAAATGAAAAGGCCTTCTTGCACAGCAGAACCAAGATGAAATCATAGATTGTCATCATAGGAGGAAATTTGCAGACATTATTGAAATTCTTAAACACAAGCAATCATTCAAGCATCCATAGTTTGAGTAAAACCATGGCACTATTTTGTAATAACATATGCAGAGCATGTAAATGATATACCAGGCCTTGAGATAACTTCAAATAATGTTTTGGACTTTGAAATCCAATCCAAACCCTGATCATGTCAATGCTTTTGTTTCAGAATCTCGTAAGTGTGATCAATTAGTATGTGGCAATTTTAAGCTCAATTTACACTTTTTTTCAAGTAAAATAAGAACAACAAATATCAGCAAACACAAAATTGAGCAATCAAACAGACTTGAAATTCCTTGGGGATTTCTCAACAATCCATGTAACAGAATTTAAATTTTAGGCTAAACAATATTCATTATAAGTCTCATTTAGTCAACATTGGTACCTACCACATCAGACATATCACAATGCAACATTGTGATTGAATCACCTCTGGTAAGTTCTTCACGAGTCCCATAAGCAATATATGTTTTTGGCCCCAAATCAGGCTTCAAGCCACCACAATGAGAAAGTGTTGATGCCAGATTGAATATACCCTCATTAGGGTGGGTATACTCTGGAAGGGGCAAAATACTAATTAATTCAGCTCCATGTTGCGCTAAACATTCTTCAAAGAAATTTGGAGGAGGCCAATCCTTCAACTTCAGCATCTGAGGCCGGCCATCATTACAAGTAAGACCCTCTAAATACCCTTTAAAAAATTGGTTAATGTTTATCTCAACCTGCAACATGAAATGCCATATTAGACTATATGAAGCATTTTTGTGCTGTGAAAAATGACAAATTCAATTAAACAGAAACACTCATAGGTAACTAAATTATCTTAATCAAACATAACACGAACAAATTTGAAGTTAAAACTGAGAGTTGCTAAGTCAAATAGTAACCAAAAAATATTGTCAACCATTTTCAAAATTGCAGTGTTCAACATATATGAAACATATTGAGACCAATTAATTTTAAGTTAAAACTGACAGTTGCTAAGACAAATAGTAACCAAAAAATATTGTCAACCATTAAAGATTGTACAAGTGTTCAACATATATGAAACATAGTCAGACAAATTTTACTTTGGTTAAAGTAAAATAAATTGAAAACCAAATACAATGATGTATATACAAGTTTTTATCATCTAGCACTGCATTAATGGATATAAAGCTAGCCACTCCTGTCTAATTAAACAACTAATAAAGTGGTCAACGGACTTTACAGACTTTGAAAAGAGCAAAGAACAACTTCCATTCATATGATGAATCTGTTGTGAAAGTCTAGGACAATTTGTACTTTCTAAATGCACATTTTCTACATGTGGAAAACAAAATAATGGTTGATGTATCTTGCTGCAAAAGGACCTAATAATATTGAATTGTAATGCTACTAGAATACCAAAATGGTATTAGCTATTTTAATTCCTCGCTTACAAAAATTTAAAGAACACATATATCTAAATCAATGTCATCCAACATGATGTATATAAACAGAAAAACAAGCAAGCCTCTTAGCAAAACTTAGCAAATTAGTATATCTCTTGCAAAACATGTAGCTGATCCACACACAATAAGTGATCCAAGAACACCAATGAAGTGGAATGCATCCATGGGGAAGTGCTAAGACTGGTCAAAAAGCAACTGATAAGTCATAAATCCATTCAATTATCATTTCAGTTAAGAAAATGAGTTTTACTGCAAGGATTGATCTACTAGTTACAACCCGTTGCTTGCACATGCACGAAGTGCTCGTAAAACACAAAAACAAATATAGAGGATAGTGCAGGGCAGTGAGCAAGCAACAGAAAAATCACAAACAAAATGAAAAAAAAAAGAAGGGAACAAGTTTAGGGGGGAAATTCGAATAGCAAACTTGCCTCAGACCAATCTAGGCAATCAAGGGCTTTCACCTTTGTGTCATCCTTAAGCATTCCATTAGTCTCCTGAACAGCCTGCCACATCATCATGGGATCCCAGCTCAGACCTGATGAATGCCCTAGCACATTTCGAACTACCACCGGTTCACCTCTGAGCCAATGTTTCTGAAAATGCTCAAAGCCTTCATCCTTAATATCATGCTCTGTTGGGCAGTACAAAACATTATCATTTCCAGACTCCCTATATGCTGCTTGACGCAACTTACCATCAGATATTGCATTCTTTGCATAAGAATCTGATTTGAAGCAAGAAGTGCATGGATTAAAAGTTTTTGAAGCATCTGGAACTTTACAGCTACTTGCCATTTCTGCAGCATTTTTCTTAAGTTTGGCAATCCAATTTATTTTGAAGATGCGCTTTAAAGCCAATAACTGACTGCCACAACCACCATACTCCTTAGGTGGGCAAGGAATACTACCATTATTATTGGCTTTCCAATCAGGTAGCATTTGTGAAGGCTCCAAAATGTTTTTTGCACAGTGGGGCTGAAACTCCCAGCTAGGTCTTCCATTCAGCAATTTCAAGCTTTTTTGTATTGTTGGGTGCTGATGGGATACATTGGGTTCTTCACATCCTGATTTGCAGCCTTCTCGAAGCTCTTGACAACATGTGACACAGAGATCATAAGAACAGTTTGGGCAGCTTCTGTGGTAATCGACAATTGAAGCATAGCAATTGTCACTGAACAAGAACAAATGCACCAGCAGATAATGTGCATGACAATTAGAAAAAGCTGCCAATTAGAAACTTTTGACTATTATATGCAAGTGCATACTTTAAATATTGTAAGAACTCAAAAAGTTAAAGAACTACTTTCAAATACATGACTCAAACACAGAGAAATTCAAATTACCAATAAAGCATTTCGTCCATACTGACGTTGGCTTTGGGCACTTCCAGCTTTGCTGTTGCTCCTGCTAGCCACAACACATGATTTACTAACTTTCTAATGGTGTAAATGTACACACCTCAGGGAAATATCCAAAATTTTCAATCCTTAACCACCAGACAGCTTGCAACATCCTTACCTTGGATTCTGGCCTCCACTTCCTGTTCTAAGCATTGTTCATGGTGAATCTGCTTCAGCACAGGAAGAACCAAAGAGAGCAAGTAATGTAGGTGCCGTATCTTGTCTGCACTATAGGCATCATTTCTACTAATCTGTAGGCAAATAATATTAGTCAAATTGGGAAGATGAGAAGCATTTCATTCAAAATATTGTCCAATATCCTTTTGAAGAACATAAATTCACATGGTTTAGGTACAAAAATATACTATCTGTATTTCTCAAAAAAGAAATTAACTACATAGCAACACCTCCATGCAAAAACACTTTACTTACAAGGTGATTTTTTGCAATGTACTCTACTGGTTGCCCTAGGCACCTATCATTCCAATTTAAACCAAGCATATTTAGTTCCATTAGAATGCAATCAAGCCTTTTAGGCTTTTGGTAACCAGTGAGTTCAAACTTCAAAATAATGTGCCTTATGCTTCCTGCCGTTTCTTTACAATGCAGTGGAAGATGTTCCTATACCATCTGGCCAGTCAGGAGCCACAGTAATGCCTTTGTGTACATTTCAAACAGCAAACCAGCCTCCCTGTCATTTCTCCCACACTCATCGCCTATCCTACTTTATGTCCTTTGATTATCTGGCTAATGGAGAAGTACTAGCGGAATTATATGTCAGCACTATAGATAATATTAACAATGAAGCATCAAATCTCATTTTTTGCAGATTGAAAGAAGTTATTAGTAGAAGCTTTAAGTTAATTTATACATCTAGTTTCTAGGATATTCTTCTTGTACTTCAACTACCACAAAAGTTGGACTAAATTTGATTGTATGTCATACCCAAGTCATGCAAGTAGCTATGCACATGAAATTATAGATTCCATCAACGGATTTATGGCTTGGGGCTACTAGAGTTAAAAAAATACTCCAATCTTAAAAAGACTTCAGCAATAAAACAAAAGATAAGTCATTCAACCATGTCCTTTTAAACTATGCCTTGACATAACTCTAGAGCAAAGAAGACTTTAGCTGCCCAAAATAATCTTAAAATAATCAGTGTAACAAAATTGGAACAAAGATGGGCTGAATTTGCATCCATCATTTTTCTACACAAACTATTTTTATCAGCAATGACGTACAAAAACCACACTTGTTTAGACTCAACATTATTTACAAGGATAATCCAAAAAGACTTTGCTTGAAGAAAGATAGAAATGTGAAGACACCTTGCACTGTTCACAAATATGACCTAGTATACATCCATCTTCACCTAGATTTGACGTGTTAATAAATATTCAAAAGGTACCAGGTGCCAACCTATGTTTTGCAGCATACACAAAGTGGTTATTTTAGGATTTATATAATTGCGAGTGTTAAAATATAGGAGTCATCTTATACCTTTTGATTCAACACATTTGCATTATCAGAATCCTTCACTCATATATGAATCGAAATCAGCATTCACATTATAAGAAATATGAACCTTCTGAAGTAAATTAGTTAAAATAAAATATAGTTGGCAGCTTGAAAGATTGTCCCGATCAATTTTATTTTTTTACATATTTAATCAATTTCTATGGATGGGCAACATTAGCATGATGCAAGATGAAGAAATATTTGTATTAGAAAAGATTCTCATCTTTTCATTTCTCTTGCATGCAATAAAGCTTCTTGCAGGGTTTCTGTGAACTCTCCAATTGACTCTGACCTCCCTCCCCTGTATTTGGCAACTGCTACCTCAGACAGTTTTGATCATTCTCTGCTTGTTTGTGGTTCTGTTGATATCCCAGAACGAAAATCTTTGTGCTCCTCTTTTCCAGGTAAAACAGCAATTTTAAGGAAGAGGAATCCCTCTCTTCCAGTGGAATCAATGATTGCCCTCGGTAGGGGTTTTCAACTGAGGCTCTTCCAGTTGGCACTTCCGCAATTCAAAGTCACAAGTCATTTTGTTTGCAAAATTCTAATGCTTATGTGCTTTCCAAAGCAACTGAATCCAGGAAATAATTTTCAAATACTTGGACCAATCCTGAGTTTATCAATACACGACAAGACTTTTCTTCTGATTATGGATTCAGCTCAAGATGACAAAATTGTGGAGTTTACGGGAGAAATTCTAGAGGTCAAAAGGGTGCATTTTGAGCATAACTTTATTTGTCAGTTTCAAATGTTTGGGCCAAGCTTGGTTGATCTAAATGAGTGGATTTTGAAAAATTGAAAGTCCTTTTCTGGAAGAGCTCCTCTTCATGTCCCCTTCCTCGTAATCACTTTGATTTGTACAAAGAGATTTGCAAGTTGGAAGACATATACACTAAGTCTTCTACCTTTCTTGATGAGTACAAAAATTGTGCTTTACAGAGTGGATGACAAAGTATGTGCTTCAATTCTGTTTAGAAGCCAAAGAACTAGCAGCCTACTGAGGTAAAGTTAGACTTACAATATTTTTTATCATAAGTGAGACTTTCTACTTGAAAAATGTTTATCTTTTTATTTTTTATAAACCTAACTGCAATAACACTATGGTTACATGAGGTTGTAAGTATTCTAATGCTTGGTCATGGGAGGGCACCAACTATGACCATCCTTCTTAAACTTGTCACAGAGAGTGGAAATGCTTCAATCATTAAATATTCAAAATGAAGGAGTTCACTCATTACTACATCCTCCAGATAAAGATCAAGATAGTCTATGATGCAATTGCCGTCATCACAAAAAGGATCCCATTTAAACACGATACAAAGACAAGATGTAGTGGGTTGGTCATTTTCTTCCATCTCTCAAAAATAATTGAGTACACTTGTTTAAGGAAACTTTCTTCAAAATCTTGCTCTTTCCCATTTTTTATGGTCTTCATCTTCTCAATCATCGAGTTGATGTCATCACATATCTCTCACAAATAAGACTTATTCATGTCAATAAAAAGGTTGATGAATCTAATAAGATATTCCAAATCCATGCAATCTCACCAAGTGTCATTTAGGATCATCTACTACCTTCACAAGTTGTCTCAAGAGGCAAAATGGATCTCAACAACCTATTCAAAAATAGGAAATCAAAAAAGAAGAAAATGTACTCAAGTTTTTCAAGAAAAAATTATTAACCCCTCATTAATGGGTTAAGAGATAACAATAATAGTATCCCGGTTAATATGGAGAAGTGAAAAAGTTTGGAAAAATCTTATATTTCTCCCCTCATGAGGTCTTATAAAATTGAATTTTGGTGGAACCTTTAGGGTAAATTCAAGGATTACAAGTGTTGCATTCATTTTGTGTAATGATCAAGAGGATTTCAAGTATGGTGGCTCTCTTCCTAAGGGTAACATTGAAAAATGAGACTGAAGACAATGCCCTTGTGGCAAGTTTATCTGCTCTAGCTTCTAACAGTTATGAAAAATTAATGCTAGAAGGGGACTCCCTTCTCCTAATCAATGCTATTCATAAAGGAGAAGCTTATGAGATATAATGAAGCTTTGCAGTAAGCTGCAAATTTATTGAAATTAGTTTCAACCCCCTAACGTAATGTTAATAGCATAGCAGATTTCGTCGCAGAATCCTTCAACAGCTTGTTTCAGCCACCTTTCTTCTTGAGATGGGATGGATAAGCATCTCAAATTTAAACCTATTTGAAACTTATGTTCAGTTTCTTCTATAGTATTATGGGACCTTTGTGAAGTTGTTATCTACTTTTCATATAATAAACGCTAGCTTGTAGGAATTTATATCTCAATTAATGATTCTGATGATGGCTTTGTGTCAAACTCAAATCTGATAGCCTCGTACAAAGTTCTATCACATCACTACCATGCGAGCTGTTTATCTAGAAGTATTGTGCAGTATTTTTCTTTCTTATTGTCATGTGTGGCCAATTATGTGAAGGTGTATAGGACTTATTTCTTGGCATTTGATGTGACAGTGGTTCCTATTTGGCTAATTATTCGATTGATGTTCTGTGTGATCTCTTGGTGCTTTTGTTGTTGTAGGGATGGCACATAAGAAGGCTTCGGCTTAAGGGATCCATGGCATCAAGGCATGGTAACTGCACAAATGCCTAGAAGCAGTTCTTAACAATAAATTTCCTCCAGTATTGGACTTTATCAATGCTATACTTAGGGAGGCTGGGATGGGTACTCACAATCCACCTGAATCAAAGGCCATGATAAGAAGAGATTATGTGGAATAGCATTTTTTATTCAGGAAGAAAAAATTAGGCCTTCATTGCTGAAATTCGCTCTCTCAAACTACCATGAAGATTTTTCTTTGCCATTAGCAGATGTTAGAGAAGGCATGAAGTAGGTCCCAGGGAAAGAGGAGAATTATTCTTCTTACATCAAGAATTTCAAGTGTTCTAGGCATTTTAATATTTTATGCAATACATCAATAAAGTGGTGTTAGGTCTTATGATGACCTACGACAAAGGCCCCCTAAATATTACAAGTGCTTGCACAATGTTTCCTATGTTTTGAGGGTACTTTCTCCTCGGAGCTAAATGTCACATGAAAGTTCTCTACAAGGTCATCTTGCTGCTTTGGATCAGTCTACATGTCTAGATAAAAAATTAATGGTTGAGCAGTGAGAAGTGAACTGATTCTTCAAAAGTGCAATAAGCTCTTTTTTGTTGTCTACTGTGGTACTCTTTGTCTCTTTGTATTTTGGTTCTGTTTAGTTTTAAAGTTTTTTATTTGAAATATTGGTTGGAATTTGGCAGTCTTTACGTGATCTTTGTGCATAGGTGTATAATTGTTATCTAGTTTTTGTGGGCAACCATTGGCTTTTTCTTGATTTGCTTCTATTTGAGGCATTTGGCCCTTTTCTTCAAGTATTGTCTTTTCTATTTCTAGGACAAGGACACATAAAAACTTTAATAAATTAATAAAAAAAAAACTCAAATAAAACACAAAATTTTATATTAGTTAACTTCAACAGCTCCATTTTCAAGAATTTACAAGTATACGCTACATGTGATGGTTGGTGATGGGCATTCAAATATTTTTAGCCTTGTCATACATTTATTCGATCCAATCGATTTTGGTGGTAATTTATTGTAGCAAGTTTGAAGGAGTCGATAACACAAAGTGTCAAAAAGATGTGTGAAGAATGTTCCTCAACCAGCAAATCAACGACTCTACAATTTTTTCTGTTGTAGGTTATAATTTAAAGTTTAAACAACATTACAAGAGTACACTTCCTCAATGGCCGCAATCTTCACAGGTCCCTCACTATCCACAACTCTCAAAAACATTGTTCCTTTAGGGGACACTACAAACACATTGATCAAGGGCCAATTTTCGGCATGCTTTCGTCCATTGAAAACAATGTACAAGGCATTCTTCCATCCATTGAAAACAATGTACAACCTTGTCTCAACCAACAAATAATGAATGGACTTTAATGAATCTTCTACAATTTGTTTTCGGCCCTATTGGAGCCTCATTAATGTTTGCATTGTTTCTTTCCAATATGGTGAGTAAATATCATTGAAAGACAATCAATTTGCATAGATGTATCTTGCAATTTGTTCATCAACAATCTCTCAAGACTCATTTTGCAATATCATTTCAACAATCCCTTTGGTCTATTATGTGTAACGGGTTGTTCTTGAGAAGTAGCCACTAATGGGTAGCTCTCTGCCACAACTTTAGGATTAGATGAAAGAAGGCGTGGCTTTTTTCTTCGAAATTCTTTCTTTGAGAAAGGATGGTTTAGTATATGGCCAACTACTCCATAAGATTGTTCTTGCTCGTTAACATATTCTATCACTTGAGCTTGTGACAAGGGTGCACCATTCTTTCTAGGGCACCACCATTCATTCTTATTGAGATTGAACTTGTGGATTTGATACCACGCATTTTGCAAACCAAACATATCCCTTACCACCTTGAACGTATTGTATCATTTCAACATACTTCTAAAGCAAAGAGATTGGGTTTGTTTTTGTCAATGCATGGATCTAGTACTAGCTGCCATTATAATACTTTGGCAACAATTTGGTATATAATTTGGCAACTCTATATATTTGTAAAAAAAAAATGAAGGAATTGATTCTTGCACACATGTAGGAATAGCAATCAAACCACTTTGGAGCCTTCAATAATCAGTCGTTCGCTCAATTTGTGTGATGGCAAGCAAGAATGAGTAGTTTTATCTTTTGCATTCACCATGAGGGAAAATGAGTTTGTTTTAGCATTTCAAATGCTTTACAAGGAACTTTTATGTTAAGAAACCTATCTTTGTCAATAATAGTCAAGTCAAAGTCCAAAAATGTTTAAAAAGCAAAAAATATTAAAAATTAAAAAATCACATTGTGCTAGTAGATTCAACTTGGATTCGTCTGGGTTCTTGCAAGTTCACCATATGCCATGGTTCATCTGAGATAAACCCACATTGAAAAAGTGTGCTCCATCAGAACCTGCATCTAGATCAATATAGAATCCAAACCAGGCTCAAAACCAACCCAAAGCCATGGCCTACAGGGCACAAATAGGCACCATATGTTCAGATAATTGGAAACAATTTAAAAAAAGAAATCATCCTTAAAAGTTAGAACCAATGCAAGATTCCTTTCTGTTCCCATGTCAAGAAATGATAGATGGGTTTATGTGTTGGTAGTTGTTTAGGTTATTTCTTGTTTCAGTTTCTCACTCTTTCTTTGTTTTCTTTATACTGGAATCCCATGTATTTCAAGTAGGACCCCGAAGTTCAATAGTAGTTAAGGATCCCTTCTATCACTGATTGAAAGTGATTTTCACACTTGAAATTTCTCTCTTTCATTCGAAAGTTAATATAAAGGATGGAGGACTCTGTTCCCCCTATTTATGTAGGAGAAAGAAAAATAGCATTAGCACGAGGAAGTGCAAAACAACATCGACTCTTATTAATCAAAATAAATATTTTCTGCCTAAAACACTGTGCAAGAAGTACGAACCAACAATATCAATCACAGTTGTTGAATAAAATCCACAATTAAACTCACCTGAAGAGGCTTTTTGGCATAATTCTTTGCAAACTTTGTCTTCGAATATTCTGCAAAAAAATGTGTAAGACATCTCAAAATCAGCTTCAGTAATAATATTGATGAATCTCAAAACAAGATCCACCTATCCAGAACAGTATTTGTACCATAACATTCCTACATATCCACTTCAACTATTTGGAAAAGCATCTGCACCACTATTATGTCGCTGCAAATAATTTGCTGGACAGATACACTGCATAAGGACAAGTCTCTCCAGAAAATATTTCATGCTGCAACATGCAGAGCAGATAAACTCCAACTTTACAGAAAAGAAACTGAAACCATTCCATGTCTACAAATAATTTTACCGGATAGACATGTAGCTGATTAAGTAATCTCTATAGGAAAATATTTCCACTGTAGAGCAGTTAATTACAAAAAAAATTAACAAAATTCCAAATGTAAATGTTCTCATTATCTTAAACAAAAATAAATCACATGCTTTATATATTTGTAATGTCCCCGTTTTTTTGGGTCTTTGAGATTAACTTATATCGGTGACCTCCGTAAGCTAATCAGGTTGTCAGAGGGGGATCGTTTGGCAGAGCCAATGGTTGGTTTCCATTCTGGAGATTTCAGATGTCAGGATTGCTCTTTGTTGGGGTCTTTTGGGCAGACTTACTATTTATAGTAAGTGTTGTTTTTGGTAGTAGTTTGGATTGCTATGTTTAGTAGAGCGCCTGTGCATTGGTTGTACTTCTGCAGAATCTCCAGTTTAAGGGATTTGCTACTTTTAGCAAGTCTAATTTGGTCCAGTTACTATTTTTGTCAGGGTGTTGTTTAGTGGCCAGAGCAGAGCAGTTGATTTGTTATAATGGTATTTAATGGTATATTTTATTAATTAAGCTTGTCTTAATTAATATTGACTTTGGAGTTATTTAATAAGTCAATTCATTAAATGTTATTAGATACTTTTGACTTGGGAGCTTTTAAGTGAAATATTTTAATGTGGAGTTATAACGGTTGATTATTTGATTTATTCAAACCAAGGATTAATGGCTTTCATGTTTTAAGTTATGAATTGAGTAAGTGAGAAGCCAACTCGTGGCTTCTTGAAGAAGATCCAGTGATGTTAAAAGGGATCGAATTCTTGGTGAGAGATATCTTGGATCATTTTATAAACTTGGGAATTTGGAAATTGCTATGAGTTTCAAAGAGAAGGGTTTCAGAAATTATTTACTGGTTGAATTGATAATTCAGAGAAGTTGGGCACTTTGAATTGGAGCATTCCGTCTCCAGTGAATTGTGTGGGACGTACGGCCAAGTTGCTGTTCAGTTTGGACGTTTTGGCTTTACCATTGATGTAATCCGCTGCTGAGGATGTGACACCTTGGGAGCATTTGACCCATGTTACTTGCTGTTCGTGGATAGTGTCAACAAATCTTTGCTCCAGCCGCCAGTATTTGTTTCTACCAGCCAGCCATAATGATGCAAAGACGTAGATGTGAAAGTTAATCAATTTCAACAAATTGCCAAGCCATGTTTTTTAATTAAAATAAATGAAATGTGATTTGTTCTTTGCAATTAAAGTTTGAATGTTGGCATGAAGCATGTTGGTAATAGTGAATCGATTTTAATTGTGTAATTGTGATTCCTTTAATTTATATTGTGGGAAAATACAAAAAAAGTATATATATTTGCAAAGAAGATTTTAAACAATTACTTTCCAGCATCAAGAAGAATTTTGCAGTTTATTTTAGGGAAAGAGCCAGGCAGGCTCATTACAATATTTATGTTGCACTTCCTCAATAAGAGAATTTCACATAGGTTTCCATCTTCAAGGCAAATCCTTTCCACAATTCTGTTAGATCCTCTTCAGAAAATAATAGCAAAACTTCCTCTCCTTTTCTGAAAAAATTGTAATTGGACCAATTTCCTTAACATAAAACACAATTAAGATGTATCCTTTGTGCCTTTTGTCTCTTTCAGCTTATAATTCTAGGATTTAGCTTGTAGGCATGAGATTATTCTAGGTAATCACAAGTTCAATATCAGAAATAAATTGTGACATCCTTCCCACATTTCTGTTAGATCTCACCTTATTTAACATGTAAAGGATTTTGGGACACCAAAAGTCAACACTCTCATAACGTAGAACACAAAAACAGCAAAAGAGAATAGATATGCTGCTATATTAGTAATTCATCAGCTACAGAATTTGTTGTAACCTCAACAAAAGAGGGGATACACACATTGCCATGTTTGTAATTCACCAAATTTTATAACAAAATGACTGTGCTGACATAACTGTAATTGGGAAATGCAGATATTCTGACAACCTGAGACACAAATATAGCACATTCTTTGTGCATTATCATTAACAAATTTCTGGCTTAAGAAAAACAAAAATGTTCTCACAACCTAAAACATAAATAACCTAAATATTAATTGTTATTGACCAAACGAAGACATTATAACAACCTAAAGCACAAATAAGACGCGTCCTTTCCACATTATTGTGAGAAATGTTTGTCTTAACATTTTCAAACATACAACAAAAACACAATCAACCTAAATATCTATTGCAATTGGCCAATTGCAAAGACTCTCACAACTTAAAGAAGTAAAATGAATCCTTTCCACATGATGGCTACAGTTTTCCCTCTTGATAAATGAAAGCATTATTACAACCTAAAATGTCAATACCTAACACAAAAATAAGACACATCCTTTCAATGTTATTGTTAGATTTTTTTCGTCTTAGTAGATGCAAACATTCTTGCAACCTAAAACACAAATAACCTAGAATTTTACTTCTTACCAAATGCATCATTCCACAAGATTGCTAGAATTTTTCTTCTTAGCAGATGCAGACATATTCACAATGTCAATTGTAATTGTCTGATGACAGACATTCTCACATCATTATTAAAGACAAAGAAGATTCATCCTTTAAAGATTACTGTTATGATTTTTCTTCTTAAGAAATGCAAACATTCTCACAGCCTTAAACAAAACTAACCTAAATGCCCACAGTGATTAGCCAGTTGCAGATATCCTCAGAATGCATATTGAAATTTAACACAAATATCTTCCACATGAATGTTAAAAATATTGGTCTTAACAAGGGATAAATGGGAACAAGTCCCCAGCTTTTTTCAAATAAACCCAGTCCCCCTCACATTTTGGGAATGTGGAGACAGCTCAAAAACGTAGCTAAGTTGTTCCCTTCCCCATGACAAATGTACATCCCAAAAACAGCACCAAAACCACAAGAAACATAAGGGTGTCTGGCCATCCCTGTCCCATCCCCCAAATAGGGACATGAATGGCATTCCATTACTCCTTTAGAAATGCAAAAATTATCATAACATAAGACAAAAAATAACATAAACATCAACAGTAATTAATAAAGTGCAGAATCTAAAATTACGTTCTTCTAGGTTTTGAGCTCCTGCTGCTTCCAACGTCCCTCCATGGGGCCGCCTGTGGGGGACCCATCTCAGGTCTCCCGTAACCCCTCCCTGAATCCTATGGTTTCAAATCCTTTGGGGCTGTCCTCGGGTACCCTTGAGGTTTCTTCTTCCTAGATGGTGTCAGGGTCTGCTACTTTGACCTCTGTTGACAAGTCGGCTGGTTCTAGGTCTGCTGCTTTGACCTCTGCTGAGGTGCCTACTGGGTCTAGATATTCCTTCTTTGGGGGAGAATCTCCGTCCTCCTTTGTGGATAAGTGTTGGGTGTCAGATCGCCCTCTATGAAGACTATCATGGAAAAGAAAGGATACAGAGCTGCCTGCAAGATTAGTGGCACGACGGTTCAGGTACCAGATGAAATTTTGAAGGAGATTGTAAATGATTTGGAGCTATCTTTGGTAGGTAAGTTCCTATCTTTTAAGCCTTCTATTGATCAACTTCGAAAGGGTTGTTGCCCGTTGGAGTCTAAAGGGGAGTGTGAAAATTAATATAATGGCTCATAGTACGGTTTTGTTTAGATTTGTGAATAAAGAAGACTTACTATATGTCCTATCTAATGGCCCCTAGACATACGGTAGTAATCAAAGAAATATCTTAGCCCTTTGCAAATGGAAACCTGGGCTGGATCCTCAAAGTGATCTTGGTGCCCTGGCCCCTACTTGAATGCGTCTTCCTGGCCTTCCCCTAGAATTTTCGAGTAGTGAAATTTTTAGAGGTACTATTGAATCCTTCGGATCTTTCCTGGCAGTGGATCGGGTCACTCAGCAAAGATCCCGCCTTTTATTTGCTAGAATCTGCATTAATGTGGAGGTGAATACAGTTTTACCCACTAACATAACGGTCCAATCGAAATATGGTTCATGGGTTCAACACTTGGAATATAAGAATGCCACAGTGTTTTGCCAGATCTATAAGAAGCATGGACGTCTGAGTAATGTCTGTAGACTTCATAAGAACAGGAACCAACAGCCTAAAACACGGGATGAATATTCATTATCTGAAAAGGAGGACTCAGAAAAGGTCTCCCCTCCCTCTAATGAGGCTGAGTTGGAATCTCTTAGACCTAATAAGTTCAACTATGTGGATCAGAATGCGTCAACCTCTGGCACTCATGATCCTAATATTCTCAAAAATATCCAAGATGTTGTTGTTGTTGTTATCCAACCCAATTCCTTGAACTCTGATAAGCAGAACAGTAGTGAAAATGAAGAGAACAATAACAAGAAAGTTGTTATGGATGCTAGGTGTATGGACGGTTCTGCCCCTGTCCTCCGCACTACCCAAGAGGTAGTTTTGGCAAAAATGGTGGCCAACTAAATATCTCGAACACTCATGAAGTGCTACAGATGAAGGCCCTGCCCCAGGAGCATCAGAAGGTCGCTTCCCAAAAGCTTCAACCAGAAATGATTGTATCTGGAGGTTTTACCGATAAAAAGGAATCCCAAAACAATAAAGAGAACAATGACCCTGTTGTGACTCCTAAGTCTACAAGTGGTTTATTTGGATCCTCCAATCTTAAGGGGCAGCTTTCGTTGTTAGGGTTTTCCTCCACACCTCCCCAAAAAAGGTACAAACTACTAGATGAGGATGATGGTATTGAATTTGACTGGAATGTGGCAGAAGGGAAAGGTAAAAGAAAGAAAAAACTAGATGTGGGCAATGAATCTAAACAAGGCAGGCCAACACAAAAAGAGAGCAGAGAAAGAGAGATAGCAAACGAGGTACCAAGTTGAAAACAAAGAACTATGGATGGATTCTCTGACGTTAAGAAGAAAAAGAAATGAGTTCTCCACTCTTTTGGAGTGGTGGAACAACTCACGTGGTGGTTGTTCAGTTTTAGATTTTGTTATGAAGATTTTATCCTAGAATATGAGGGGCTTGAATAGCCATAACAAACAACACATGCTGAAATGTGCAATTCAAGAGAACAAAATTGATATCTTGGTCCTACAGGAAACTAAAATGAATAGAGAAGGTTTTAAGAAGATTGTCAATAATATTTGGCATTTTGCAGAGTGGAAATCTTGGGACTCTACTGGAGCCTCTGGTGGGTTAGCTACACTATGGAATCCCGGTAAGGTGGAGGGCTCACTGTTTCATTCCTCCAACAGCAGTTTGATTGTCTCTTTTAAAAACGTTGTTTCTGGTATTTCCTGGAACTTGATTAATGTCTATGCTTGTAATGTGAGGTCTCAGAAGAGATCTTTGTGGGACTCTTTGGCTGCTCTAATTTTGGGAAACAACTCTGTTAAGTGGATGATGGGGGGAGATTTCAACTCTCCCCTCTTTCCCTCAGAGAAGTTTGGTGACACTGAAGACTTTAGTGAAAGCATGTTCGATCTGGGGGACTTTCTCACTTCCACGGGAATGATGGATATTGATCTCCAAGGTGTGAAATTCACTTGGTCTAATAGAAGACAGGGGAATAATCTTATACAGGTTAGATTGGACAGATTTATCCTTTCCTCGAATTGGTCGAATCTTGCGGATTTTTATCTCACTGCTCACCCTAGAACTGGATCTAATCATAGTGCCCTTCTCTTGGATTGGATGGATGGTAAAAGGAAATGTTCCTCAACCTTTAGGTTTGAAATAATGTGGATTACTTACCCAGACTTCTGAAGATTGGTTGAAAACTGGTGTAATACTCCTTCAGATGGTTCCCCGATGATCCAAGTTTGCAAAAAACTTAAAATCATCAAAGATAAGGTCAGAGGATGTAACTGATCTTTATTTGACAACATTTTTTCCAGGAAAAAAGTTATTGCTAGTGAACTCAATGATATTCAAGGGAGAAGGGAGAAGGGAGAAAATAATTTGGACATTTGTCAGCAAGAGAGAGTCCTGCGTGAACAATGGGTCAGACTTAATAAGCAAGAGGAAATATTTTGGAAGCAAAAATCCAAAATTCAATGGCTCAAAGGAGATAAAAATACTAAATTCTTTCGTCATTCCACCCTAAAACATAGAAGTAGAAATAAAATCACAAAGTTGCTACTGCCAAATGGTAATGTTGCAGAGGACGAAGAGGAGATTGCTGAAAAACTCTGAATTGTTTTGCTAATACCTAGGGTAATGCCAATACTGTCTTTTCGGACCTTGTTGGTTTGCTTGAGGCCATCCCTTGTTTGATTAATGAGGATAACAAGAACCTTTCTAAGCAAGTTTCCCTTCAAGAAGTTAGAAGTGTTATTTTCTCTTTTGGTGCCTTTAAATCCCCTGGACCCGATGGCTTTCCTCCGGCTTTCTTTCAACAGTTCTGGGATATAATAGGGAAAGATATTTTTAATGTTACTAGAGATTTTTTCAGAACTCGGAAGGTGGTTAAACAACTAAAATCTACTTACATTGCACTCATTCCCAAGGTGGTTGATCCTGAGACTATGTCAGACTATAGACCCATTAGCCTCTACAATACTTTATAATATATATAAAAGTATTTCTAAGGTGGTGGTCAACAGACATAAGCAGGTGTTGGACAAACTTATCTCTCATAACCAAAAAGGTTTTGGGAGAAATATTCTAGATGTTGTCATAACAACCCATGAGATAGTGCACTCAATGGAAGCAAATAAAAAGCTCGTATGATACTGAAACTGGACATATCTAAGGCCTATGACAAAGTTGATTGGCAATTTCTTGTTGTTGTGCTGAAGAAGTTGGGTTCAAAGGCAAAAAATTAAACATGATCATGAATTGTGTTACCACCACCAAGTATTATGTCATGGTCAATGGCTCCCCTAGAGGGTTCTTTTCTACATGGAAAGGTCTAAGGCAAGGAGATCCTCTCGCCTTACCTTTTTATAATGGTGGCTGAAGTGTTGGGACGAAATATTAAGAAAAGTAGAGATTCCAATGCTTTAAGGGGAGTGAGAGTTGCTTCCCAACTTCATCCCTTCTACCAACCAATAGTTTGTCGACGATACTATCCTTTTTTGAGAGGCTTACATCTCCAAAGCTAAAAAATGGAAGGAGCTCCTGGATAGTTATGCTAAGGTTTTAGGCCGGCAGATAAACTATAATAAAATTAAGTTTTATTTTATCAATGTTGAAAATTCTCTCCAAACTAAGATCACTAGAATTTTGGGTTGTAATGTTGCTCCTCTACCAGACTTTTATTTAGGACTTCCCCTTACAACTAAATTTCCTTCTCATTTATATTGGAATAATCTTATTGAGAGATTCTAGAAGAAACTTGCGGGTTGGAAAGGGAAACTGCTTAGTCAAGTTGGTAAATTTCAATTGCTTAAATCTTGTTTGAAAAACATTCATGTGTTCTTTCTTTCCCTTTTCAAAATCCCAAGATCGGTTGTTGATACTATAGAAAGAATTCAAAAAAAGAATTTGCAAGTTTTGTAACTCTGGGAAATTGGAAACCGAACATCACTTTATTTTAGAATGTGAAGCCTACAAGAACAGCAAGGATAAATTTACGGATACTATATCGGATAGCTCTTGGCATAACCTATTCAGCGAGGAGTACATTGAGAAATTAGGTGGGCTCATCATCAGCTTGCACAAGAAACGAACCGAGTTACTAAGTCAGCCTAGGTTGCCTTACTGTCCCATAGGCTATGTTTAGCCTCGTGGACATAAAAAATTTATCTATCTATCTATCTGACCATTTCATATCAACTGAGCTTAGTGCAAAGAATAATGTTGGGGTCCCTAATTGATGCACCAAGGTTGTCAAGTTCATTAGTGATTTCTTCCAATACGGTCTTGTTCCCCGCAATGAGGCTCCAAAGCGCATAAGCTAGTTTGCCAATTGACTATCATGAACATTTTCAAGGTGTTGGCGCGGGGCATCTAAGGTCTGTGGTATTTTATCATGGAAATTAACTTTCATGAACACTGCCACTATCTATTGACTACGATGTCTCATAATCACATTGTAGATAAAAATACCAAAACCGCACATGTTTCCCAAACCTCTGGTCATGGAGTTGTAGCAAATGCAAAGCATATTCATGCATTTCTACCTCTTTGTGTCTCTGTTGCAGAGGAAGTGCAGTGTCATTTCCGAACAACGTAGGGAATGCCATACTAATAGGCCCTTCATATTATATTCATTTATTGGCTTGTTATTAATTTTTGGTCATGGAATGACAAGCAGATCATTTTTCTTTATACATAGAATATCTTTTTATGGTTTCTAATTCACGTTGTTTATAGGGTAGCCTAGGTACGAACGATGAATTAATAAAATCATTCTCCTCATTGGACTTTTTGGTAATTTCCGTTTCAGCGATTGCATCGCTGGAATCAGAGGCCACGTTATGCAGCAAAGTTGATATGTTTGTGGTTCTGACAAGCAACACATTAACGGCATCCATGTCAATACTGACATCCCTATAATATGGATCGTTATTAATTTTGTATCGCAAGCATCTAGAGCATTCTGTCTATTTACATAACAATCATAACTCCTCCCCTCCATATTCTTCCTACGCACAATGACAATATCAAGCGTAAACGTGAAGGCAAAATAGAAGCAATACTTGATAGATCCTGAGGAAAGCTTATTGTATGCCCAGTATATTTATATGACCGCCTCTTGCATGGGTAACTTGCAAAATTGGGCTGACTCTAGCTATAAGCATCTCTTCTACTTGGGTCAATTTTTTCAGAAACAGTCGATTGTTCACCTGGATCTAACCTATTTGTTGCGGAGAAAAGGTGCACACCTTTTTCAGCAAAACATCTACAACATATGATGTCCTCAATAATCATTTGAATGCACATTCCAATATGACTTTCTTTGCATATCTTGCATGTTTTAATATTACCCAACGCGTCAATTCGGTGTCAGAATTCTTTCATGGAAAGCAAGCACTAAGGTGTGTTGTGAGGTCTTTCACACATCGCCCCAATTCTTGGGGACCCCCTGATTTTTTTTTATTTTGGAGTTGAGCTTGAAGGATTTAAAAGTGAAGTTGATCAATTTGTGGACGTTCAAAGGCATCCCAAGGGAAAATTGGGGAGAAAAGTGTTTTTTAGGTGTTTTTGCCCTTGGGGCGGAAATGTCCATACCCTTGGACATTTCCGCCATGTTGTTTTTGGCCAGCATCCTTCCCTCCATTCTGTCCTCCTTGGCTGAGGGGTAAGCCATGAGACCTAGTGGCAAGTTAGATGGGGTGTTGAAGGTGTTTGAAGCAAATTGATGGAGTGAAGACAAGTAACTGAAGTTGGATTGGAGCAAGCTTGGCAATGAAGGGTTAATTTTAGTGTTTTATGGTATGATGGCCCTGTCCAAGGTGATGGCGGAATCCGCCACCCCCTTGGACAGCCTGTCCATCCCCCCCTGAATTCTGCCATGTTATTAAGGCTTGTCTTTCCTCCTATATGATTGATAGATTGATGCTAGAGGCTTTTAAAGAAGGTTTGAGGGAGTTGAGATCAAGTTGGAGGGGCAACAAAGTGAGTTTAACATTTGAATGATTGATGGACATGGACCATGTCCAAGGTGATGGCGGATTCCGCCACCCCCTTGGACACCCTGTCCATCCCCCCCTGATTTCCGCCATGCTACAAGAGATCAAACTTCCTTCCATTTGGTGGCTGG
>MU227574.1:2312863-2336507 GCA_018584345.1 Thuja plicata | reverse complement strand
ACCTTGGAGTTTTTCTCATGTCCTTCATGAGTAATTACTTTTCAAGAGAGGGTTGAGTGTTTGATATCTTGTATCAAGTGTTCAAGTCCTATATGTTATGTAGTGGTACAAAACTAACATCAACAAGGTGTTAAAATATCTCTGTGAGAGACAACTCGGGATCAACTTCCAAGATCCCCATCTATAGACATCGATAAATTGTCAACACCATTGCCTTCAAAGTGTCTTAATTGTCTGTCGAAGGAATGTACAGATTGTGTTTCTATTGTTTGCATTGTTGTTCTTGCACATCTCTGCATTGTTTCATTCAATCACCGAATACACCAATTGCTAAATATATCTTCCTTGTGCCCCGCATAATATAGACGACTCCGTTTATTTCTTTGGACCTGTGCACATTGTTCTTTAGAAGTGTGCTTAAGTGCAGTTTCTATTATTTGCGCTAATTTTTCTACAGATTGCTCTATTCTTTGATTTAATCGTTGAAGATGGCGTCTAGCAGATATTTCATCCTTGTGCTGCGTGTAATACAATCGACTCCGTTCTCTACTACTAATCGCTTCCATCACTCCATTTTGCCCTAGGCTCTGCAATCAAAGTTCAAGTCAATTAAAAACTATATTTGCAAACTCTCAAATTTATCAACACGCATAGTCGAGTAGACGGCGATCTATTGAATTCTCAAACCATACGGACGGAAAGGGACGATGAGAACAAGAGCTCCAAAATTTCCCAACGTTTAAATAATCTTCGTCTTAGTGACTTGTAAAACTATGAAACTGAAAGGAAGAAGAAAGTTGTAAAAGTTGTTAACAACTTGAAATACAATACAACATACATGCATGCCTATATAACACATAAGGATATTTGAAGCAATAATGAACAAGGTTCTACTTTTTTCCCACCCACTGACTACAGACACATAACATTGTAAGAGTAAAAAGTCGTTTGTAACAAGCATTAAAGAGGTTATAATTTCCTACAATTCACCGACTACATAGACATAAAGTTTTGAAAGTGCTTTCGTGTTCCGACCAACGTTTGACTGAAACACTGTTGAAAATGACAATTATTTCCCAAACAACATGTCATTTCACTCATTTTATATATCTCGCACACGTATTCAAATTTTTGGTTTGTAGTCAACACAACCGCCCTTTCACAATAGCGACGAGAACAAAGGTTTTGATTTTATGCAACCTACCGACTACCAAAACACAAAGTCCTCAAAGTACTTTCGTAACGCAACCACTGCTTAATTAAAAATACCATTGAAAACTTGCATTATTTTGCAAACAATATAATGCTTCAATCATTTTATTAACTTCGAACACGTATTCAAATTTTACATTTGCTAGAATCAGCACAATGCATGTTTTCATGCGACCTACCAACTACTTAAAGATAACGTTCTAAAAGTGCTTTCCTGTTCCAACCAACGTTTGACTTAAAAGACCTTTGAAAACTACCATAATTTCAAAAACATGTTTTACTCATTTTATTTCATGTCACCTTGCGACTACAAAAAACACAAAGTCCTCAAACTACTTTCGTAATGCGACCACCACCTAACTAAAAATTACCATTGGGAACTTGCATAATTTTTTACTCAAAAGACTGTTGAAAAGTACCATTATTTCCAAAACAACATGTTGTTTCACTCTTTTTATTAACCTCGCAGACGTATTCAATTTTTTGATTTACAGTCGCCGCAAGCGCCTTTCTCAGAATAGTGGGATTACATCATACAATACCTATGTAACACAAGGATATTTTTAATGACGAGAACATAGGTGTTGATTTTCTGAGACCTACCGACGACACAAAACACAAAGTCCTAAAACTACTATCGTAATGCGAGAACCACTTAACTAATAAATATGGTTGCAAACTTGCATTATTTTGCAAACAATATAATGATTCAGTCATTTTATCAACTTCGGACACATTGAAATTTCGCACTTGCTAGAATCGGCAGTACAGTCGTTTTTGGAATAATGACACTATATGTAGGGTGATAATTGTTTCTTATTTTGTACGACCTAGTGACCACACATACAACCATTTCAAATGTCTAATAACTAAATAATCGAATCAAAAACCCACATTTACACCACAATCTCAATTACAGATGAACATACAAATTTCGCACAACCAAAGTAACTTAAAGATGCAAGAAAGTTCTAAATTTTCTTTCAGGCGCCGACTGATGTATCTAAATGTGTCAAAAGCACTTGTGGGCCATACAACAGCCACAAAGTTGATATTTTAACCAAAACTTCATCTCTCCTTATCCTCAACATGAAACACAACATTATTAGTCCCAGTGTACTAAAAACAAAGAACACAAAGTACTTTGGACAATATTAAAAAGACAAAGCACACAAAGTTTACAATTCATGATACCATTGAACATAACTTGCTTTAATATCCATCTCAAAGGAAACCATCCAAAGTTGTTGCAATGACCATCGTCCATTTACAATATATATATTCAAACATAACTAATTGTCTTTCAACAAATGGCATAATATTTTCAAATTTAATAAATAGTCCCCCAGGATGTATAGTTTTAAATTTATGATATAAAAAGGAACAATCTCATGCATCTCCAATCGCACAAACACAGGAAGTGGACAGCCGACAATTAGGCATTCTTTCCATCGGTCATTTCAGATATTTTTTAAATTAAAATGACGCACTCCTTGAAATCCACCTTTTCTACTCTCGCAATTGTTACTTTCAACCTCAGTTCCAAATTATACGAATCACTGCGCACAGAATAAACACAAAAGTGTTAAGTAGAATTGAGTCAAAGATTGCTTCTGGAGTTGGATCACTTTCAGTGTCATATTGTTGCATGTACACTTCCTTAGCAGACATTTTCAGCCATTGAGTTGTAATGTCATCAAAAGCCATAGCCGAAAGTGCACCATTGTGACCTTGGAGCTTCAATTGCAGGTTGTATCTGTAGTTACAGTCAGGAATTTGCACCCCACATCTAGTGCAAAACCATATTCCATCAAGACTATGACGACACTTTTTTTTTACATTCTTTGTCATTGGCAATCAATGGACATGCTGGATAGAACAAATCATCTTGTCTGACGAACTTCACAGTTGCTCTCATTTCCACCTGGAAAGGCACTTTTATTGTTAAGTTACGCTCTAAAAGATAAGCAAATACAACCCTACCAACTATTTGAATGCACCGCTCAATAATTGCGGGGATGCAACAATATCCATATTATTTGTCTCTGCTCTAGATCTGAGGACTTTTGCTTCAAGGAGTGTAGGTTCTATTGTTACTATTGTTGATGCCACAGTACTTATCATCACGTTAGCTTTGTATTCAACCACACACCCATTCCTTAGAGCAAGTACAACCACTCTTTGTTGAAGGTTTAAGCTTTTCAACTCTTTGCCCTCTTCTTGGCAAGTTGAACCAAGAGACACATCAATTGTCCTACAGAATATATCAACTAATTTTACAATCCTTCAATAAATTTTTGTTCCATCTCTCCTGCGCAGAACGGCCACCTTTCCAACATTGACAACAATCCCAATAATGTCGACCATTGCATCATTCTCCAATTTCGCAATTTCCTCAAATTGCCTAAAGCGAAATAGACTCCTCTTAACAAACTTAGCACCATCCCAACGCTTCAAAACAGATGACTCGTCCAAAATAATCTCCATACCACTATTTAGCCTATTATACTGTTTGTTTGCATCCTTTACACTACCTTTAGAAATTGTATACATCTCACCAACTTCCACTCTAGCGTAGTGTAGCTTTGCAATGTCATTAAACAAATGATATGAATTTCCGTCCCTTCATCATCTATCAAATCGAAGCCGAAACCTTGTCCAGGGCCTCTATGCGACGTATACTAATGCATCTTCTTTTTGCTAGTAACACATCCTTTGATTGTCCATCTTCTTTGATAGGGGTTGAGGTCCTTTACAAGACAGATTGATTCACTCATAGTTGCTTCCCTTGGTTGCACGTGAATACCAAATTTTGTCACACCAGTATATGGGCTGACAACTTTGTCCGACTCCATGCATTTTTGTTGTGACTGAAACAAGTACTTCGGCTTCCCAATGACATCACAGCTAGAACGAACGACATCTAAACCCAAAACAATTATGTTCTTGTTTGACAGAGTGGGTCGTAGTTAATAGAGGTTATATAAACTCAAAATACAGACGCAAGAGAACTACAGATATTAAATAGCAAATATAAAAACCTACTTGGAATCACCAATGCTCGAACATTTATAAGCCATCAAACAAATGATCAATCCTATCTTGAGTGTATCAGAAAAGAAGAGATCGTTGTATTTTTCTAGTAATATGCCCACTTGCAAATAGGTGTCATCAGACAACACAATTTTGAATCACTCGAACTTGCTTTCACTCATTGTCAATTTCTTGTACGACAAAATCTGAAGCAAGGGCTTCAAAACAATATCTCCACCATTTATACATTGAATTGCATTGGCAGATAACTTACACTCCACGTTAATGACCTACACAAAAAATGCGTCAAACAACACCACACAGAAACGACAAACACTAGTTTGAAATACAATATCGATAAGCAGAAGAAAGCCGCATAAGACATGAACACACTAATAAACCAGCAGTTGCCTCATAGACGGTGCATTTGCAATTTGAAGAATGTACACTCCCAACCCTAATTGCCACCATCCCAAGTCAAATTTATAGCCATCACTGTTATGAGACATTCAACCAAAGCAAAGCTTAAAATAAATCACACCAACCATAACAAAAAACACAAACCACTACTACATGTTACATATCTTTTTGTACTCGGTAGGCTTTATGCCGCACTCTTAGCAAACTTTGCAACCTTCACACCCCCTAACTTGTATATTTCACCCAACCACCCGACCTGACCTTCACCTCACCTCACGATATATACTCGATCACCGACACACCTTAACAAATGTCTTTTCAAAAAAACGTCCAATCACAACTTTCAATAACACAAACTACCATACAAAACCCCATGATCATAACAAATAGTAAACTAGTCCCTTTCGTACCATTCGACAGTTGAACAAATAGTCGTCCACCTGACCCCATGCCATTTATTACTTTTCAAATTCCATTTAAACATTACCCAAAATAAGGAAATCTTCAATTTCAATGCTAAAACAAGACAGCAATTCTCAACCCATTTACACATTCCTACTTCCTCGTAAACACTTACTTCAATTGTAAATTAAAATTGAAATTGAAAAACACATTTAAGGGTAATGGAAATAAGAGCTCACGTAATTTCTGACCTCGGCTCCAACAGACCCACCACAAGTGTCTTTTTCCAACGCAGCATCTCAAAATCAATTATCCAACTAATTACCTTCACAAACAGTTCCAAACTCATTCGCGAGTTAAAATTAAATATCAAATGTAAGCATATGCAAATAAAAGCATACAGTATTTCAAACCCCTGCTTAGACAGCCTCCTTAGAGATCACTGTCACACCTATATTTTCCCAACTCTACTATTCATCAATTAACTAAGCCAATCACCACCATTCTCGTTCCAAAAAAGAAACAGACGTTAAGCACAAAAAATTCAAACTTACAGCTAAATTATTTCCCCTATTCCCAAAAGCAGTGGACAACATTGGATCCGGCATATAATCCAATACGTCTATATAATTCTCCATAAAATTGTTCGACCGTAAGCTTATACGACCCTACCTATTCTGAACATCTAACACTGAATAAGATACATCAACTCGCAGTATTACTATTTCCTTCCCCCACGGAATCTCCAGACACAAACCCCTCCGACATAATACCAAATCTTATACCACCACAATATAGATAAACTTAAATTCTGAAACACTGCACACCAGATTTCCTTTCAATCAACGCACCTACATAAAGAGCGCAAAACCAAACCAAAACACACTGGAATTTAGAGTAGACAACAACAACGCCAATACCCAAAAAACATTAGAACACAATCTCAACACAAACACCAAGTTTGAACCTATAAACGCCTTCGCAACAGATTGTCCAAACACTGCAACATTTACATATGTAGTCTTTCCATGCATACACCCCCACAACAGATGTCATTATCCAAAACAATCGCTCATCACACAATACCCACAAACGAAACAGTCTCGCACTACCATACTGTAGTCGGCAATAAATTAAACACATGAACCATCACAACTGAGAAAGCAAAGCACAATTCAATAAATAGCATACCCAACATTATTCTTCACACTAAAATCACCCAACAGAAAACCGTGTACTCTCCATAAATTGACACCATCCAATTCAAGTCGACGATACCGGCCAATTTTTCATGCACAGAAAGAGTAATTATGACCCAAGGATCCGGGCATAAACTAATTATCTATTCTAGCTCAAACGCCCTTGGCTCTCCGACCCCTTCAAAGCGCCCAAACATCTACATACATACTCTTTCTCTGCATGGAAACAATCATCAATAAAAATCTAAAACAACTGGAAACTAAAGCAAAACAACGCCCTGCACCAGAATGCACATCCACACATTCCATAGAATTTTAACTCTACCCACCAAACGATATACAAGCATAAGCATAAACAAAACAAGCAATCAACAGAATCAATCCTTATAGCGTTCAACCACCAATCCATAACTAATAATATTAAAAATACACAGTTTACCAGCAATCCCCCAAAAGAACTGCTCTACCCCTCATTAAGCATCTCTAAAGCGAGCATTGTCGCAACTAAAAGAAGCAACAATAATTGCAAACCAATACCAATTAATACCACACCTAAAACAGATGGCTCAACGGCACAATCAAAGCTCAATTAAACCGCACGTCATTTTCAACTCTACCCCATCTACCCTATTCCACTCACCCAAGAAAACCTCTACTATCGATTATACATGTCTCTTAATTAACTCTTACCTACCATGCAGACAATTAAATTGCACTTCATTTCCGACTACACTAAACCTCCTCCCCCAACCGTGAACGACAAATTCTCGGCGGCATGAAACAACATTTAGGCGAGACGCAACATCCTGGAAACAGAAACACACAATCGTCCCTCTCTCTGCTCCTGCAACTTCTCACATTCCGTCTGCCGGAATTGGACAACTTTCCGGTCGCATGAGACAATTTTCCGGAGTTAGGCAACTTTCCGGGATGAAAAGTTCAAACTAATAGCCTATCGGCTAAAAAATAAATTGTACTTCGTCAAACGCAAACATGTTGACAACCTAAAACACAACTAAAATACACCATTTCCATGTTAGCATTAGAAAGCTTCAGCTTAGCAAACACAGGCTTCTCACAATCTGAAACACAGATAACCTAATTGCCAATTATGTTTATTTGAGACCCACATGCCTTGCTCTCTTCAATACTTTTCCCAGGAAGGAATTCCTCAAACTTGTAGCCACTAGATATGCCATTATATTCATTTTGCTAGAGAAGATGATTGAAGTGTAGGAACCTTGATGAAGTCAAGGATCAGGCACCCAATGAAAGGCAGCTAATCCTAGCACTCAAAATGTACCCGCTCATAGCCATAGGCTAAAACACACCTGGAAACAATAACAGAAAACTTTTTTCTTTATTAATCAATGAGATCCTTGCCTCATAGGCATTTACAGTCTTCTTCTTGACCTCAAACAATCAACAGGCCTTCAACAAGGACACTGGTTGCAATCTTCTCAATCTCATATCACATGACAATATGCCTATACAACACCCTTAAAAATACTAAGTCCTTTTATGTCCTCTTCTGTCAGCCCTCAGCTAAGGAATATAATCTGTCATAGTTTTTTTGTTTGCTCCTTCCTATTTTTCACTCATACTTGTGTGTTTGTTTTAAAAATACCAGTCCCAAATATGAACAGGTCAAGACCAGACTAAAAATAGACTTAGTCCAGAGTAGGGTGCAGTCCGACAATCATGTTTATGGCCTAAAATTACCCGTCAACTCAAGTAATTTCCCTTCATTTCCATAGAGCTGTGAGCATATTAAGGTCTGACAGGTGTGTTTCAAGCAGTTATAACTATAAAACGAAGAAAAGTGGTGTGCCAGTTTTGCATTCTATATTTAGGAATATTTTGCCACCTATACGTGAGTGTAACAACTATCAAATAGGAGTAATGCACTTACCTAGGAGGTCTTTTATTTATAGATATTCCTCTGATTATTGTGCCACCCCAAAAGGGTAACTGCTATGCCTGACTGGTAAGCGCCCACTGCTAGCTATCTTGTTGTTGTCAACAGCCACCAATGCTATGAATAGCATCCAGAAATGACAGCATGGAATTTAAAATCCCACACCCAACATTAAATTATAATCAACAATTAATGATTGTCCATGAACATGCTAGGAAGTACCTACCTTGAATTTGGTAATATTCTTTTAACTGCTGCAAGTAACAATTGTCCCATGCATCACCCACTTAAAAATTATAGATAGCACCTATGCTCCCTAGAGCCTTCAGAATATCTTCATGGATTAACTTAAAATGTAGCGATCTGCCATCAACAATCAGACCCACAAGAACGGGGGTTTCCAAAAACGCATACAATTTTGCTTTCCAAGTTCCTAAATGCTATCGGAAATTTCAATAAGAATATAGGACTCCTCTTGTGAAGTAGGTAGAGGATTTTGTGCACCTTCCAAGGGAGACAAGACCTGGGAAACAGACCAAAATTTTGAATAAAAGCCACAAATTGAATTACCATGGTTCTGGGCGAGCAAGATTATATGTCGACCCACATGCTCTTGCATCAAACTGCTGTAGTCAATGATGGTTAATATCAAGTAGGGTAGGTGGGAAGAGATGAACACGGCTCAAGAAAAGAGGATGAAAAAGAAGATCCTTGATAATGATTTTCATTCCACTATTAGATAATAAATTTATATTATTAATGCTTGTATTTAATAAATTATTTCCATTTTTTGTATTTTAAAGTTTAGAATTTTGAATATTTTAGCATTACCTCTTTGTCATTTTGGAATTTTTGTTTGCAGATAGTGACGCTCTTTCATGTCAAGCATTGTATGGGTGTTTAGGTCTGCTCATAAAAAATCCCCCATCCTTGAAAAGATTTATGAAACATGTAACAATATACTTAGCCAAATGAAGCAAGCAATTCAAAGTAGGGACCCTAATAATATGAGTAGCATATTGTGCCCATTGTGAATCAGTGGTGGTAACTATGAACACCCCACTTCATGTGCTAACCAGTACTCTAGATCCCAAATGGTATGCAGCATGCGCCAAGGGATGAGAGGGTGGCTCCTTCAAAAGATGAAGAGGTGAAAGCAGAGTTCATAAAGTGTCCAAAAGATGTATAGCATTGATAAGGCAGCAAAACTTTGACAGCAGTAAATTACTTTTGTCAAACTTCAAAGTTCAACTTTCAGCAAACTAGAGGCAACAAAACCTAGGGCTACATTAGTCCAAACCAAAACTTTCAAATGGACATGGCATGGTAAGGATGCAACAGAGTTGAGAATGTTTGCCACTCACTTCATTCACAAGTTGTCAATTCCTCTGCTCGAAGAGGAATTGGTCCATATACAACTTCATTCCATCAACCAAGAGGAATTGACTTACCTCTCGATGAATAAACAAGATGGCACAACAAACTCCTCAATATCATTAGACTCCAACCACATATTAAGACACTGATGCCAAAGATGACACACAAAGTGATGATGAGGCAAAGGAGAGATTGGTTAGGGTACTATTGAATGAACTGGTCTCTCATATTGAGAATGACTCAAATTTAGACTCCGACTTGGATACAGACAAACTACATTGTTTTTCTACTTTTGTAATTTTGTAGTTGTAGCCTTTCAATCTTTTGTTGTACATGTTATATTACAGGTATGCGCATTGGCAATGAAAACAATTAAATTTGTTAATTTCTATATCAAAACTTGTGTGGATTCTCAATTTAGCTCTAATATTGTGTGATGTGGTCATATAATGAACAAGGTGAATGCCTTATAATGAGAATAATTGAAATTTTCTCTATTTCTTAATTGTCATCCCACAAGAAAAGGCCTCTCATTCCTGTTTTTTTTCAAAAAACCAAATGGTCTATCATCCTTTGTTGTCATCCCTATGTTTTTGAACTTCCATATTCCAAAAACACCATCAAAACATAGGTCTTGACTCTTAACCAATACCAATATTCTCACAACCTAAAACACAAATGAGTCGCATTGTTTCCACACGAATGCTAGAAATTTTCATCTTCACCAATGAAAACAATATCACAACTCAAAACACAACTAGCCTAATGTAACCTAATTTCCCCAACGCAGGATTTTTTACAACATAAACAAATTAGACGCATCCTTTCTACATTGTTGTTAGAATGTTCATTCTTAAAAAAGAACAGCTATTCTCACAACCTATATATAATGCCAGCATTCTAACAATTTAAAACACAGATAGACATACCATTTTCACATTATTGTTAGAAAACGCCATCTTACCAAATGCGAACACTCAAAATCTAAAACATGAATAACCGGATTGCCAATTGTCATTGACTACCAACTAGTGACATACTCACAACCTAAAATACAAATAACTTGTTTTTCAATTCTAATTGACTGATTCAAACCATTATCACAACCTTAAACACAAATAACCTAGTTTTCTATTGTAATTGGCCAACTGCAGATATTCTCACAGTGTAAAACACAATAAAGTCCATTTCACATAGGTATGACTTATTTTGGTAAATAATATTGTAGAACTTTGCATTGTTGTTGTAAAATCTCTTTAGAAAATAACATCACGGGATTACATTATGGCTTAAAAATTCTTATTTCAGCATATATACTGTAGGATTTTACGTTGATGTCAAAAAAATCTTAATTCAGCAAGTACTATTGTAGAATTCTACATTATTTTTTTATAAATCTTATTTGAACAAACAAAATAGAAGGACGTTTGCATTATTGCTAGTGCTTTTCCTGAAAGCAACATAACTGTAGTCTTATTATTAGGGTTTTTACTATATCCTCATTCAGCAAACAATTGTAGAACCGTCAAAACATAGTCATTACCTTTGCAGATATTCGGAGCTGAAACCGAATCCATCGCACGTTGTGAACTAACAGTAAATGCAGACGCTTGGGCAGCTGGTTTCGGAATCATGGAATTGTCGTTATTTTCCTCTAGTGCTTTGTTCATTTTTCTCTGCTTGGCACGCAGAGCTGCATTAGCCGTCCTCTTCTTCAACTGAAAATAATGTTTTTCGCAGAGCGTCCTGTTGGGCATGGCCAGTGCATGGCATCGCCATTGTTTGCCATCTGATCGTTTGCAGCGTTTATCTTCTTCCTCCATACTCAGAAAGCCTGAACTATGCAGGATCCAATCCTGGGAACTTGAATTGTTTATGTAGGCAATTAAAATGTATAATTCTGTTTATTCAACTTTGAAGGTTTTCAAGCTGCTGTAAAACGCCCGCGAGGGTTTGAAGAAAGCTTGCACCCTCACCCTCACCCTCACCCTCATTGTATTAGCAGAGCAGCGAGAAGTTAAATTTGTTTTTTTTCCTGAAAGTTTCAAAACAAATTCGCCAGTTGTTTTTTATTTTTTTATTTTTTTGAAAGTTTCGAAACAAATTTCACCCAATTGTTTTTTTTTTACATTGTTAATAGATTTTTATAATTCAATGTTAGCTGCTTGCAAGTTCGAAAAAGATGCACGGGGGAGGGCCATCTCATTATAAAAATACACTTATTCCCGAAGTGTACGTTTTGCAGGGCAAGTTCTGCTTATGAGGATTTTTTACTTTAATTTATTAAGAACTTTAAAAAGTATAAAATTAAAACTCCCTTCCATTTCCATTTTGTTTTTAAGGTGCAATCATTTTGTTTTATTTTTTATGGTTTCAAAAAGCTGAAGCCGAGAAATTTATTTATTAATTAATGAATAATGCAAAATTGCTCCATTCACTTCGGACATCAATTGGAAAGAATGGAGCTAAGAAAACCTCTGGTAATACAAAATTCATATGTTCTCCTGGACAAATGGGGATATTTGAGGCCATATTTTCTCTTTTACATGTCCATCTTTATATATGGCTTTTCTAATTTAATCTAAAATGCTATAAGTGCAATATTGTAATGAATACTCACTTTGCCAATTGTTTAGCTAGTTGTTACATATATAAAGGGTATTAAGCTCAGCTTCTTATCTTTTTGTAAATATTCTCTGACTTGCTGAAAATTGCTCATTTAGAGAACCATCATAGTGCTATAAAAGCACCCCCTAATTTTCATTGCTTCTTGTTACCATTCCTTATTGGTTATACCTGCTAAATCCCTTGTCGTTAAGCTTCTAGTATGCCTTGTCCATGATCCCTACATGCATATCTCATTTTCCTTTTAGCTAAGAACGTTGTTAGTATGCCAAAGGAGGTGATAATCATTACTGAATTTGAGCTAATTTGTTGCCAATACCAAATATATATATTTAAAACTTTTAAGGTATGATAATGAAGCAAATAATAATCAATAAATAGTTAAACATCTAGGAACCCATTCCCATCAAATAAATGGCAGAGCAGGAACGATTAAGCAAATTTATCTCGACACCTTGCCCTAAATTTTGGCATTTGCAACATTAGGGTTTGATAACTTCTTCGCAGAATGATGTTGAAGCATATGCTCTCTGTGGGTCGAACGTTCTTCCCCAAAGGTTTATACACGAACGGGGCTCTAGCAGGCTCTCACGGCATGTATTTTCTACAACTCGATCCAGGTATTTCACTATGGTACAAGATTTGAATGCCCAATTCTTCATTTTCAATAGAACCAGGTATGCTAGTCATTACAAATCCTTTTTATGAAGAAAACACAAAACATTTCTTGTAGAGAAGGTAGGACGGAAGGAAAAAAATTCACCATCTAGGGCTCTCCCGAGGACATTACCACGAAATACACCAGTTACCAAGGAAGTGTGGCTTCTGGCTTATAAACAGAATGCACAAAGATTCAAGAACTATAAAAATAGGAAGACCAAGGATACACTATATCCACAAGACTATAATTTTGAGATCCCCACCTTTAATCATTTTGGGCATCTTCAGGAAAGGAATGGCATAGAAAATAAGAGAGATAACATATATACTCCACCCCACCGGTGGAACATAGCAAAGCATTACTCTGTTAATATCCTCCCTGAAAGGTTTTACTCCCCGACGCCCCAAATTTCCAAAAAATTAACAAAACCTAGTGAATTTATGAAGGATTTTACCATCAAAGGCGATTTAACCTTTACAAATGGTTTTAGGGATCACTGTGCAGCCTCAGAGATTTACGGGAAGTGGTTTGGACATAAGCTAGAAGAGAATAACTTTAGGGTTTGGCTCCATGAATCCTTCAGGGAACAGGTAAGTATGACTTTTTAAAATAATAATTGCTTTTATTTGGAATGCAGGAATGTATATATTAGAAATAAATTATTATCTAAAGAATGCATATATTATTTAGGGCACGCAATCAAATTTATTAAATGGAAACCAAATTTTAAATACAGTATGTTTGACGGCATCTCGGCTCCTACTTGGGTTAAAATTGCAAATATGTCAGTAGAACTTATGTATAGTAAGATTATTTCCCAAATTGGAGGTAGCTTAGGAAGAATGGTAGGATTAGAACTTAATTTATTGAATTCATCTAACGTTAAAATTCTGATTCAAACCGAGGATAAGTTTTCCTTCCCTAATACCATCAAGTTCGAAACTAACCAAATCACATATAAGCTCAATATAGAAAAATTCTATGGCAATATTTCGCATAGAATATGGTTCAGCCCTAGAAATGATATTAACTATTGGAATTAATGGGAAGTAGTACTGAGAGGGGAGGGGTGAATCAGTACCTCTAAAACTTTTAACACCTTTCTTAATTCATTATTAGTAATCATGCATTACTGTATTACCGACCATTACTATTGTTCTTTCTTATGTATGTAATGTTCATTCATAATCTTTAATGGTTTGCAGCATTCATAGAAACATTAATGAAAATGATAAACACATAGCACAAGATATGGTATCGCAGAAAACTCTTGTTAGGAAGTAAAAATTGCGGTGGGGATGGCACCCACAAAACTTCACTATTTGCAAAATGGAAGGAAGTCGGTTAAGGCTTACAATTTGATCACTTCTGGTGATCTACCCTGTTAGGAGTATTAAGGTGGAGACCTGTTAAGATCTACTATGTTAAGAGCTTTAGCAACACTGATTTAAGTGTGCACTCAGTTATGAGATTTTATAATAGGACGGTTAAGCCCACCTTTCTTGAAAGGATTTCATTAGTGTACTACACTTGTTAGAATGACTACAAATGTTGACCTGACTACATGCAATCTATAATTGCTTATTACAGATCCATTAAAGCTCTCAAAATTATAATATCACCTTAAGTGATTGATGAATAACTTTTCTCTGCTTGTCGCTAGCCTCTGTTCTATTCTTGAAACTGACTTGATTATATTTCTGTCCTTCTGCATGAATTCTCTTGTCTAGTCTCTAGTTTTTCTCTGTGGCTACTATCTTCATTGAACAACAACTATTCTCAATGGATTGAGCACCTATTTATACAAGTGTTTGACCTATCTTGGAATCATGCATTACAATGTTGACTCTTAGATCCAAGGTTTACAACTTGACCTTGATCTTTAGTTTGCATGTTTTAAATCAGTAAAACTAATTAAAACAATAATAAGTACATTGCTTCCTCCACACTTAATGGATTTAAAAGTAAATCAATAAGCTATAAATACAGGGCACTCTGTTGGGTTGCACTGTTGTTACTCGTCGGGTTTCCTTTAACCTTTTCGTCATCGGATAACACTTAACAGTGTTTATTAGGTAACCTTAGCGTCGGATAGTGCTATGCCCTGTATGTCGGTGTGGAGTAAACTGATGGTGCAGATCATGTTTTTCCTTAAGTATACTAATGGCAAAATATAATGCCTTTAATCTCCCCCTTTGACATTAGTATCAAAAATTGATATGTGCATAATACTAAAGTGTTTAGTATGTACACCATGTATGTATCCTTGTCATCATATGACTCCCCCTAACTGTATGCATCAGTATAGTATAAGAATATGTACATGTATACTATACATTCTATGTTCTTTGCTTTGTATGTACATATTATTTTCTCCTTGTATTTTCCTTTTACTATACATATTGTTTCCTCCTTTTAATTGAGGTGAGTGAACATATCAATTTCCCCCTTTCTTTGATACTTATGACAAAAATGTACAACTTATAATATGTTAAAATTGTGACAAAAATGTGTAACTTACAATGTGTCAAATATATTTGAGTGGGTTGCCTTGATATCTTCGAGCATTGTCTCCCATTTTTCTTTCAGTTGTTATAAAGCCATGTGTTGTGGCTCTAGCCTCGCATGCATATCATTAATATTGTCTAGGACAGACATTTACGGGGTGGCAATTAGTGTATTTGCCTGTGTCACATATTGTTGCAGGAGTTCAAGTGTCGATAAGAGCTTAGCTTGGAGCTCATTTACCTCATCTCTGTATTTCATCTCTGCAAACTATATGTCTAGTCTTTGTTTCCTAGTCTGGATGATTTGTTCATTATGTAATTTAAGTGCTTCTTCAGTGTTGGTGAGACTTTGTGCACTCGACTTAAGATCAACATCAATTTTCGCTATCTTGTCGGTATACTCCTGAGTGAGTTTATCTAAAGTGCACAATTTTTGTATTGAGGTAATAGTTTCTGATATGATTGGATCAATTGTACTTACCAATTCGGATACCTTAACCTTTTTCAATGCCACTTCCTGGCTTATTTTCTCGGCTAGCTTGAACTCATACTTTTGTTCAAGTCTCTCTTCTATAACCTTCTCACCGTCAATATTATGAGATGTTATTGCATCTGTGAGTATTACTAGTTGATCAAGCATTGGAGATTTTTGATCAATATCTATATCAGGTACAATTTGTTGAAGTATTCCTCTTGCTACTTCTAGTACCTTGGCCTCATTTGCTGCTCGCTTTAGTTTGTCTTGAATAGATTTTCTCTCATAGAGCTTGGCATACTTTGTCAATGCAGTTGGATCCAATGTTCTTGGATCACAAACTAGAATCTCAATGACTTCATCTAGAGTTACTGGATTCTTATTCTTTCCTTTCTTCTTCTTTGAGATTTGTGGGGATGCAGATGTATGAACTACCATAGCTAGTTCATTTGTTCTCTCTGAAGTGGTTGGTGAAGGCCTTTTGGAAGATGCTTCTTGTTTTTTATGCTTAAGTGGCACCTGTCAATTTTGAGAAGACGTCTCTCCTTCAACCTTGGGTGTCTCCGCAAATTTTTCTTTTGATTGTTTCTCCTTCTCATCTTGCTTTGCTTCTTCACCTTTCTTTGTTTGTGTGTCCCATTTTTCCTTTAGAGTTTCCTCCTTATTTTTATCAGTAGATGTATCTTTCTAATCATCGGTTGTATCCTTCTCTGCAGTTGTATCTTTTGCTTCAGCGTCACCCTTGTCCTCAGGTGTGCTTGTGTCCTCTGTTGCAGATCCATCATTACCCTCTAGAATATGTATTGCCTTCATTAGTACATGCATATTGCTTTGAGTGGTTGCTTGGGATGTATTTAGAGTGGTGTCCTGATCGTTGGTTTGATCTTTTGGAGCATTGACATCCTCGTCTTTTTGCACTTGGTCTGCAGGGTCTGGTTCTTTGGATTCCATGATTGAAGTGTCTTGCACTTTTTCATCAGCAACTTTAATTATCGTACCATATGATGTCTGCAATTCTTGCTGCTTTCATTGATCCTTAAGTGTGATAAATATGACATCATCTTTCTTCTGCGGATCTTTGTCAGAGTCATAGTTAGTGATATCTTGGATGATATCATCCATGACTGTGTCTACGTTTATAGGCTCATTATCACTTTTAGTATTGTCCAAAACAATGTGTTGAGGACTTGCATTGTCTGTCTCCTCCTCACTATGAGGTGTGTTGGTGAGAAGTAATTGATTCTCACCACTTGTTGACTCTGTCGGTAGATCCAGAAGTTGTCTCCATTTAGTTTCAGTCATTTTGTCCAGCTGTATGAATTTATTCTCTAATACTCTGTATGCCCTTATTTTGGCTATAAATTTACTTGAATGCTTCTTGAGTATTTCTTTGATCTCTTCAACTTTGGATTCGGGAGGCAGTAGTGTCACTAGTACCCTCTCCCTTGCTTCTCTTTCGGTTTGCAGAGCATATGACCATTGTTGGTATATTCTTTAACCTAGTTCTTTAGGTATTTGACTGACAAATTTTGCAGGTGCATATTTGTTCTTGATCATTGACTTTATAATTGCCTCTTGAATCTTATTCTAATCCTCTGGGTTTAGTGTATCCCATTGTCTGATTTTCTTATCAATCATTGTACTGCGTGTAGCAATGGATTCGACGGCTTCATCAATTGTTTGATTCATATAGTTCTTCTTTTCTACATCAGGCTCATCATCTTGAGTGTCTTCTATGTCATCCTTTGTCCTAACCAACCATTTCCTCTTCTTTGGTGGTGTAGTTTTCACAGTTTGTTGCCTTGTTCTCTTAGCTGGTTGCATCCTTATGTAGGTCCTTACTTGACCTTTCTTAAGGGGTGGTGTATCGGTTGCAGCAGTTTGACTCCTTGTCCTTTGCTTCTTTGCAAGAGGTGGAGGTGGAGGTGCATCAGATTCAGTCTCCTCAAAATCTGATTTCTTTTCTTCTAGTGCCTCACCAATGGTGCCCTATTCATCAGTTGTCTCTGGTTGATCTTGTTCATCATCTGTTACCGATAGAATCTTCTTGAGATTCTTAATCATTTTATCCTTTTTGTTTACAGTCTTCTTGATTTCTAGGCCTTGTTTAATCTTTGATTCGGCCTCTTCATAGGTTCCAAATCCTGGTTGTTTGCTATCAATGGGCTCATTTATTAATGCCTCAGTTGCACTTGTAGCTTGATCAATATTGATCTCATAGTCCATTGGTGCTAACCAAGATGTCCTCGGTACAACTGGTTTGATATGGGTGAAATCTATATCCACCATAAAACATATTTCATCTTTATGTTTTTCTACAAGTTGTTCGGGAATCCTAGTCCTCTCCATCATCTTTTCCTTGAACTCGAGGAAGTAAGCAGACATAACAGAATCAAAATTGTCTCCTAGTGACTTAATCAGTTCACTAATATGTTGGGTTACCGGTTTGGTAGTGTCCCATTTTTCTTTTCCTACTAAAGGAAAGTATTCTTGAAAATAGAAAAAGATACACATGATAAGTGAGCCAAACTTACATGTGTTGGTCTTTTTAGACCTGATTGTGTTCATGTTTTCATCAAGCTATTTTAATAGGATCTCACACAGATCCATCTGAATTCCTTTCATCACTATTTTGTAAGTTGTGCTTACTGCTATTGCAGAAATGTTGTTCAATCTGCTAGCTTGAAATTTTTTATACCCAACAACACATGAACCAAATTTTAGTTCTTCATCGGTGATTGTGTTCGCTTTGAGACCTCTATTGTCTCCTTCTTCATTGGTGAGTTTTTCAACTTCTTTCATGGATGGATGCTTGTATGCCCTAGGTTTGTCAGTTATTGGATAACCAGTGACAGTGTGAAGAACATCCTTGGTTATTTGCTTGGGTTGGTCTAGCCATAGCTTCTTGTCACGCATTCTACTCAAGACTAACCTTATCCATTATGTTTTGAATTCCCTCAGGAAATGTAGGGCGTAAGTTAACCCTTTAACTTCCAAGTGTTTGCGCTCTTCCTTTAGTTTCCCTTCGGCATCACAAAGCTTCTTAAAACCTTCATCCATTTCAAGATCACCTATCTCTGTGATCTTGTAGTGAATATAAGACCTAACGTCTTCTATGAGTAAAACCCTAGGTGGGATTTTCAAAAATGCGTTAGTATCATCGGGTTTCAATGCAATTTCCAGGTATATCTTATATTAGGCTCTACACATGTACTATTCTTGATCAGATTAACCACATTCCTCTTATCATTCTTTATTTTAGCAGTTCTTGAGGTGGTTGCCATCGTTTTTCAAGTTTTAGGGTATTCTGGAAATTTAGGGCTTTCTTGAAAAATGACGATAGAGATCTTTCAATGCCTTTGATACTTACTTCAATTCACAATGGTGGTGAAAGATATGTTTGATGTGTGCTTAGATTGATTTGAGGACGCTCTGATTTCTTCTCTTTAATCACTCTGCCTTTCGCTCTGCTTTCTCTTCAAATCGCGGGTGAAAAATGAAGTTGTCCCGTCAACTTTTTATAGACTTTTTGCCCTAAGTCTTTGTAATAAATGCTCAATGACTCATCGGGATATGAAGACGGGTTTCGTCGGGAAGACTTTACAAAACATCATCGGTGAAGTTGAGTTTCCCAGGACAGTTGTTAACAATGTTGCTTGTACTGATGGATATCAGTATTCTATAGTGACAACTTTTAACTTTCCTTTCTTACCGACGAGTGTCAGGTTATATTGGCAACTTAGTCACTTTATGCATTGACCGACAATCTCCGGTAAGTGTAGAACAACTTATCTTCTTTGTTCACCGATATTTTTGGTATGCGTATACCGATGGGGTAGATTTCTTAGAATTGTAACAAGTAACATAATATACATCTTTATTCATGTAGGTTTTGAATTTCTATCAATTTTATAATGGAACTAATGCAAAATATGACTTGGTATAGTGTAGTTCCATACTTACTTGTTCAGCTTAAGTGGTGATGGTGATGTCACCGGATCCATTGGATGGGGTGTCACCATTTGCATTGCTTGGCCCAGCATCATCATTTCTTGAAGCTTTTATCCACATTTTGTCTCTTGCCCTCTGGATATCTTCAATGGTGTTTCCATTGGGATATGTGCTTGTCTCTATCAATTGGTCTTTGCAATCTTTCTTGAGGTGACCAACTTTATGATGGTGAAAGCATGTCATTTCAGGGTTTGACCAGCCTCTAGACCTTTTGGTCCATGCTCTCATGCAGTTTGCAGCAATGTGACCATATCTACCACATGTTGTACATTTTGTCCATGTATTGTAATCCCATGTATATTGATCACCTATTCTCTTTGGTTGATAAGGAATCTTTTGACCTTTAGGCTTCCATGCTTGATTTTTCTTTTTCCAGCATTCTTCAGATGTGTGCCCATTCATCTTGCATGTAGGACAATATTTGTCCATGTAGGTTTCCTTCTTTGATTGTTCTATTTTACTCTTGCATTCATAAGCCTTATGTCCTTTCTTGTTACATTTATAACAGAACCCTATGAATGTAGGTGTAGATTTAGGAATACCTTTCATTTTACCTCAGCATACATTTGATGTGTGCCCTTGCTTTCCATAGTGTTTGCATGTTAGCTTTCTCGGTCTCATATTTTCATAGACATTCTTTGAGTTTTCTTGATTGGATGATTCTCCATTTTCGGTAAAGCCTATACCATTGTTGTTGTTGACTCTTCGTTGTCCTTCAAGAAATTCATCCATTCTTTTATTTCTCTCTTCATCCTTTCTGATAATCTCATTATGTTGTTGCTGAATTCTAACCTCATTATCTTCTCTTAGTTCACCGCTAATTTGTATTCTCTCAATGAGTTCCATATTTATTCTGTTTGCTTCTTGACTCATATGAATAATATGATTTGTGAGATCATGGTGATGCTCAACATGTCTTTGAATTTCCAATTCCTTTTCTTGTAGTTTCTGTGTAATCTTCCTTCTGTCATCAATATCAAGTGTTCTTTTTGTTTCAGCTTGTCTAGCAGAACTCATCACATCAATCATTCTTACCATCTGGCTCTCTTGACCGATTTGTAACATCTTTATTCGCTTTGTCAGATGTTGATTAATCTCCTTTAGATTTGTGATGTTCTCTTCTGATGTATCTGATATATTACTTGTATTTGATCTTGAAGATTTAAAGAAATCTAGAATCTCTTCTTCTTGATAATCTTTTTCAGTGTTCCAAGTAGCCATGCCTTTCCTCTCATCCAACAGCTCTCTCATCTTGATTCTAGCTTCTTTATACTATTCATAGAAAATTTGTATCTCAAGATTTTTGTTCTCAATGTTCTTATCAAGTTTGTACTTCTCCATTGTATGATATTTGCTCTTAAGCCTTTAAGATTTCCAAGAAGAGACTTAGATCTGATACCAATTGTTGGAATTAATGGGAAGTAGTACTGAGAGGGGAGAGGTGAATCAGTACCTCTAAAACTTTTAACACCTTTCTTATTTCATTATTAGAAATCATACATTATTGTATTACCGACCATTACTGTTGTTCTTTCTTATGTATGTAATGTTCATTCATAATCTTTAATGGTTTGCATCATTCATAGAAACATTCATGAAAATGATAAACACATAACACAAGATATGTTATCGCAGAAAACTCCTGTTAGGAAGTAAAAACTGCGGTGGGGATGGCACCCACAAAACTTCACTATCTGCAAAATGGAAGGGAGCCGGTTAAAGCTTACAATTTGATCACTTCTGATGATCTACCCTGTTAGGAGTACTAAGGTGGAGACATGTTAAGATCTACTCTGTTAAGGGCTTTAGCAACACTGGTTTGAGTGTGCACTCAGTTATGAGATTTTACAATAGGACGGTTAATCCCACCTTTCTTGAAAGGATTTCATTAGTGTACTACACTTGTTTGAATGAGTAAAAATGTTGACCTGTCTACATACAATCTATAATTTCTGATTACAAATCCATTAAAGCTCTCAGAATTATAATATCACCTTAAGTGATTGATGAATACCTTTTCTCTACTTATCGGTAGCCTCTGTTCTGTTCTTGAAACTGACTTGATTTTATTTCTATCCTTCTGCATGAATTCTCTTGTCTGGTCTCTAGTTGCTCTCTGTGGCTACTATCTTCATTTAACAACAACTATTCTCAATGGATTGAGCACCTATTTATACAAGTATTTGACTTATCTTGGAATCACGCATTACAATGTTGACTCTTAGATCCAAGGTTTACAAATTGACCTTGATCTTTAGTTTGCATGTTTAAATCAGTAAAACTAATTAAAATAATAATAAATGCATTGCTTCCTCTGCACTTAATGGATTTAAAAGTAGATCAAGAAGTTATAAATACAACTTCAGTGATTTATCTAACGTGGAAAGTCAGATCCACTTTTTGCGGGATGTAACTGACTGTCGGTTCTTGGTCGTCGGGTTGAACTTGAAGTTTGTTGGGTTCCTCTCTGTGTTGTTCCGTCAGGTTGCACTATTGTTACTCGTCAGGTTTCCTTTAGCTTTTTTGTCATCGGATAACACTTAACAGTGTTTATCGGGTAACCTTAGCGTCGGATGGTGCTATGCCCTGTTTATTGGTGTGGAGTAAACCGATGGTGTAGATCATGTTTTTCCTTAAGTATACTAATGGAAAAATATAATGCCTTCAATTAACAATAAAATTATAGATTATACGACTGACCTTAAGGTTTTTCTTAAGGACTTTGTTGGTATCAATGGAAATGGGGAAGAATGTAAGTATCCTTTATTTCCAAAATCCATTAATATTTCTCTTGGAGTATCCTTTTTGGCTGGGGGGGTTTTGCTATTAATAATGAATCCTATGGTAACAAAGTATCTGAGATGCAGGGGACTCCGAATAAGACCTTATATAATATTAATATAAATCATGAAGATAAGATCTCTAAATAGAAATCTGGAAACCAAATAGAAAACATTAGAATCATAAGCAGAGATAGAAATGTCATTATTAATAACAATTATTTAAACCAAGAAAATAGGAATTTGGGAAAGATAATCAAAAAACCAATAAGTAAGACTAGTAAACTCTGAACCAAGAATCAGGATATGACTGATCTACAGGTTTTAAATACAAAACCAATATGTACGAGTAATGATATGATAGACTCATCAGATGAAGAAACTAGTGATATAGAAGATAATAAGAGGAAGAAACTCAAATGGATTAGGAAAATAGTAGAGTAAGATGAAAATATAATAGCAGAGGATATTCTCCACTACCATATTGATGAGGAAGCAATAACAGAAGTAAAGAAGGAATTAGATAAGAATGACATCCTAAATTATGAACAAAATGAACAAAATACTACCATCCAGGCTGGGAAAGATGTAGGAGATAGTAAACAAACAGACCAAAGGACTCCTTATACCAATAATGAATTTGAGGATGATATAGAGGAAAATGAAATTAAAGAAATTAATGACTTCTTAGGACTTAACAATGAATATGAAGATATGCTCTTTCTCCGAGTCATTGAATCTATGAGTGAAACACACATTTAGATAGTTTTGCACAGAGTTGATGATCAGAGAGAAGTTGCATGACAAGCTCTAGATGATGGAGATGCTCAACCCAAGTTTTGCTATATATGAGGATATCATCAAAGAAGACCAGAATGAATTTCCGAAGGTATGGCCGAAATATTTTATTCATCACTGCTTGAAATGTTGAAGGAGCATTAGTGAGGCCAAAGGGCATGACTAAAAATTCATAGTGACCATCATGTGTGCGGAAGGCTATTTTAGGTATATCCTCCTCATTAAC